>CM070535.1:54402988-54659558 GCA_036346415.1 Raddia guianensis | reverse complement strand
ACTTATGTATGCGAAACACGAGTTCCAGAAGCACCATTTCGAAGTAAGAGGATTTATGTTCATGGTTGTGAGTTGCTGGCAGGAGCGGATGTGCGAGGACTGCTATTGGTAGGGGTTGGAACTAATGGAGCTTAATTAATAGTATTTGACGGCGTGCTCTCCGCTCAACCACTGCGGATCACACCCCTATCAGATTTCTATCCTGCTAGCCGATCAGCCCGAGCTCAGTTCGATTCGAGCGTAGAACGCGGCAAGGAGCGACTCACAGGGTTTACCCAGGTTTGGACCCCCTCGCGAGTAACAGTTCTACTACTGCCGAGCCTTAACTCTTTTCCGAGTTGTGATTGTAAGGAATGTGGTTACAGAATGTTTCGAACCCCCCTCTCCCTTCTCTCTCCCCTTTTATACAAGCCTTGGGTGTGAGGAAGGCGGGGGGTAAGCGATCTGATACTTAGTATAATCGATGTCACGTGAAGGGCGAGGACAAGAGAGCAGCGTCTTCGCTCTTTGCGCCAAGACGCGGTTGCCGCCCGCGCGTGCCGCAAGTAACCGACCGGGTGAACACGCTAGTGAGAGGCAGACGGGGCCAGCTTGTTCTTCCGACGCGGCGGCGGCTTGAAGACGGCAAACTCTCTGCCGGTCAATTCCGGCTGCGCCACAGTGATGATTGATCGACTGCAGAGGTCACCGTGGCGGTAATCATCTCTTCATCCGTCTATCCGCGTAATGTCGCATTGATCGCGCTCGTCGCCAGCAGGGGAGCGCCGTCGAAGACTCCTTCGGGGCGCCTCGCCACGCTGGCCCCGCTTGACAGGGGGGCCTTAGAGGGCTTCGCCACGCTGGGCTCGCCGCCGCCGACGCGTGGGGCCCGCTGATCTGTGAGGGGCTCGCCACGCGGGCCAGGGCTCGGTCGCCCGTCGACGCTTAGGGCCAGCCGGGACCTTGGCCGAGGCTCGCCCGCCACACGGGCACAGTCGCCACCAGCGTGTGGGGCCCTCGCCCGGCGCTCTGAGGCTTTCGCCATCGCTGGGGCTCGTCGCCCGCCTTAGCGTGGGGCCAGCCACGGACGCTGTTGAGGGGCTCTCCCACACGTTGGGGCACAGTCGCCGCTTTGACGCGTGGAGCCTCGCCGGGCTCTAAGAGGCTCGCCACGCATTTGGGCTGGTCGCCGCCTTTGCGTGTGGGACCAGCCGGACTTGTTGAGGGGCTCGCCATGCCATATGGGGAACTGGTCGCCCTTTGTGGCGTGGGGCCAGCCGGACCTTGTTGAGGGGCTCGCCACTTGGGGAACTGGTCGTCGCCGCTTTGACGTGGGGCCCTCGCCCGGCGCTCTGAGGGCCCGCCATGTGGCTGGGCTTAGTCGCCCGCCGACGCGTGGGGCCTTTGCACTCTTAGCCTTCCTTAGGACTCTTCATACCCGGTATTTATTGTCGACAAGAGTAGCCGGGTCTACCATGATCTTGTGAACCGTCATACCGACACTCCGCCGTTTCTTGTGCGGCGGAAGACTAATCGTGGGGGCCCTCTTTTTCTGCGCGTCAGTCGCTCGATTCTCCACTGCGCACGATCTTCCTTGGGAACCGTCTGGCTTTCACGAAAAACCAAAGCGCAGGGGCAATGATGGCGCGTAGCCATACAAGGAGAGGGGGACGGAATCAAACCGTCGGCGCTTTCGCGCTGTTGCTAAATGCGCCGTCCTTTGGCGCCGCAGCGAATCCTTCAGCGCTAAAGTGCTTTGAGTTGCCACCGCTTTCCTTTGCCATCGCCACCAAGTTTCTTCGCTCCTTAGCTCCCGCCACCGCACCGGCCACCTTCCAATGGCTCACAAGCGCAGCAAGGGTCGCCAGGGACGCCCGCTCGACCGCGCCGCCCGGTGGTCCAGCTTTTGCCGCCTCGCCGCCCGGCGAGGAGATGGTGGCGCTGCTCAAGTGTCGTCGTTGCCCGGCATCCACTTTGTTCGCGTGGCACCATGGCGTAAGCCCCGCGACGGGAGATCATTACCTTCACCTAGGCGGTGCTGGCGGGGCTCGTCCCGCCATACTCTGAGTCCTTCTTGGGGGTGCTTGCCTTCTACGAGATCCAGGCGGCGCACCTTCCCCCAAACTCCATCGTGATGCTGGCCATCTTCGCTCATCTCTGCGAAATGTTCGTGGGGGTGATGCCGAATCTCCCGCTCTGGCGCCGACTCTTCACGCTGCACACGAGCTCGCGCCCGAGCGGGGTTGGGAGCTGCTACTTCACGCTTCGCGACGCCGCCGCCTTCATCCCGGTCGCGGTCAAGTCCAACTGGAAGGATCGGGCGGCGACAGTGGCTGTATGTGGAGGATTCCGAGCCGCGATGATCTTGTCTTCCCCGAGGGTCCTGCAGAATCCCTCCCTAGCTTGGGGTCTCTGCCCGGCGACTTCGGCGGGAATGGAGGTGATCTTTGGCGCGCATTCTTGAGCTCCGCCGCCAGCGGGCTCAGCGGAATCCATGTGGCGGCGGACTTTTTTGCGCCGCCTACTGCTGCCCGCGCGCGCGAGGCGCCCGCTGGCGATATTATGGCGACTACGATAGAATCCGCGTTGCCCCTGGAGGTGATTGTTCTTCCACTCTTTCGGGTCTTCTTACTCCGCGGAACGTCCTTTTCTCTTTTTTGATTGCTTGCCAACTCGCGGCTTCTTCTTTTGTGCATCCGGCCGAGGAACGTCTTGGAGGATGTGCTCAGCGATGGTGGTGGGGTTTTGTCGCGCCATGGCGACATTCTCACTTTCGCAAGCGCCCGCCCTCTGTGGCGGGACCCACAGGAGCGCAACCCGTGCCTTACAGCGCCGCCCCCATGGAGGTTTCTCGGTCCCGCGGTCCAAGTGGCGGGGACCTCTGCAAATCGCGATCCTCATAACGACCGCCAAAGCTCCTGCGGCCGCCGCTCCTCCTGCCGTGGCGGCCGACTCCGACCGCGCTCTCGGGAAGCACCGCCTCATCCTCTCCCAAGACGATGACGACGAGGAGGGAGACACGAGCCCAAAAAGGCTCCGGCCTTCGAGTCCTGAGCCGCCTCCTTCGGCCCCCTTCGGCAGAGGCTCTGCTGCTGACGCCGCCGCTCCGCCGCCTGGCGAGAGCGCGGCGACTCTTGTGGAATCGGCGCCTCCTGCGCCGGTTTCTTCCGCGCCGGCACCTCACAGTGTCCGGCACTCGCCGTCGCACGGCTCCTCTTGCGCGGCACCTCCCGTCTGCGGCGCTTGCTTCGACGGCACCGCGCGGTGACTCAGCTGCCCTCTGCCTCTCTGGCGGGAGGAAGGCGGCGGCGCTGCTCCATGAACAAGCGGTCGACGACTTGCCCCTCTTCCTTCGCTTTTGGGGGGCGCCGCTTCAGGTAATTTTCTCTGCGTTCACGTACATTTCGTGTTAGGGTTAGCATGCCAGATGTTTTTCGCATACCCGAACCCTTCTGGCTTTTCTTTACGGGATAGAGCGGACGCTGAGGCCTCAGGCTCCATCCCGTGCGATCCGCCAGCCCCCAGCTTGCCCGCGGCCCCTTCGACGGAGAGTGCACCGGCATCGAGGCTGGAGGACCCTCGAGCCATCGCCATGTACCGACACCAGCGCCATCTCGCCATCGCCGCCGGCGTCGGGCGCTCTTCGAAGCGCTTGGCGCCCTCGCCCCACACTGGCAGCGGAAAGCGCTCGCTTCAGCGGAGCGAGCGGCCGGCGAAGCGGCGGGCCCTTGACCAGAGACGCGGCGGGAACGGCAGGCCACGAGGCTCTGGCGGCACAAGCCGCCGCCTCGGCCACCAAAAACGCCGAAGACTTGGCGGCGCACTCTGGCGCCCCGGGTCCTCGCCGATATCTGCGGACCGCCTATCGCGATTTCCGGGACATCTCATATCCATGGGTTACCTCAGACGCCCATTTGGAGGAGACGGCGCGATATCTTTGGCCTTGATGAATAGCGCGGCCGAGGACCCTCGTGACTGCCGGTGGTGATGCGGGCGAAGCGTCGAAGATGGTCGCCGCGGCGCGCCGGCAAGCGGTAGCGGTTCGTCTTGAGCAAGCGCCTTGCCCAAACGCGCGCGTTCGACCTCGGCGCCGCCAGGGAACTCTTCAGCGTCGGTGGACCGGCGAACAATCCTGGTCGAGGTCGCCGCCACCGGCGTATCCATGATGGGCGGCGTTGCTCCGGCAGAAGACGATGATGACGAGGAGTAGCTGAACTCCCTTGTTTGTTTCGTCTTGTATATAGAACCTGTCAATGCAAACTTTTGCTTTTCTACCATGAGTCTCGCGTGCCACTGACGGCGTGTTCTCCGCTCAACCACTGCGGATCACACCCTAGTCGATTTCTACCTTGCTAGCCTATCACCGAGCTCGATTCGATTTGGCGTGGGACGCAAAGAAAGAGCAACACACGGGTTTACCTGAGTTCGGACCCCTCGCGGTAATGATCCTACTCTGCCGAGCCTAAGCTCTTTTCGTGTTGTGGTTGTATGAGATGTGGTTCTGAGAATGTTTGAACCCTCCCTCTCTCTCTCTCCGCCCCTTTTATACAAGTCTCGAGGCGGAGAGAGAGTGAGGTAGGCAATCTGATACTCTCGATAAAGACATCGATAAGACATGAGGACACGACAGGGAGACGCAACGTCTTGCCATCATGTTAAGACGGCGCCGCCCACGCTGCCTGTAAGTGGCCTCGACCCGCGAGAACGCCCAATGAGGCTGCGGTGCGGGCCCAATTTTACTCCTTCCGTGCGGGCGGCGAGCTTGATGATGGCAAACTCTCTGCGGTCAATTCCATCGCGCCCGATGGCGGTTGGTCGAACTGCGGGGGCAGGGTTGTGGCGGTAATCATTTCTTCATCTGTCTATCCGCAGCGTAATGTCGCATTGAATCGCTTCGCCGCCCTTCGCAACAGGGAAGCCTTCGCCCGAAGACTCCTTCCGGAACGCCTCGCCACGCGGGCCCCGCAGACATGGGAGGCCCTCTGCCGAGGGGCTCGCCCACACTTTGAGGGCACGGTCGCCCACCGGCGTGTGGGGCCTCGCTTCGTCTTCGAGGGGCTTCACCCACGCTGGGCTCAGTCGCCCGTCGGACGCGTGGGGCCCGCTGACACGCCGAGGGCTCGCCCGCTCGGCTGGGCTGGTCGCCCACCGACGCGTGGGCCCGACCGACACGCCGGGGGCTCGCCCTCGCAGGGGTCAGTCGCGCTTAACGCGTGTGGGGCCCTCGCCCGGCCTGAGGGCTCGCCACGTTGGGGCTGGTCGCTCGCCGACGCGTGGGGGTCGACCGACATCCGAGGGGCTCGCCACACGCTGGGTCTGGTCGCCCGACTGGCGTGTGGGGCCCTCGCTCGGCGCTACAGGGGCTCGCCCATGTTGGGGCACGGTCGCCGACGTGGCGTGGGGCCGATCGATCTTCTCGGGACTCTTCGCACCCGGTATTTATGAGCGGCACTTTGAGGTTTGGGCCGCGACGCCCTCGCCGCGACAACTACATGGCGGATGAATCGCCCCTGCATTGCCTCGTTGAGGGCACCTGTTCGGCCGGGGTTTTGAAGAAAGACTCACGCGGCGTCTGTCATGATTTCGATTCTGGTGGGGCGACACTTTTCTCGGCGCAGCCCCATATCTGGAGGAGACGTCACCAATCTCGCCGCAGCTCCCGGTTGGAGGGAGAGGCGGAACAAGCGCCGGCGGTTGAGGCGGAAATGCCAGGCCTGGCAGAGTACGTCGGCGACAATGCTAACGTCGTCACACTCGTCCGGAAGGTCGGTGGATGGATCGAGATCCTAACCTACCGCGGGCCGAGTGATCCCGACGATGACGCGTCGGTGAGTAGATAGCGCGCAAGGCCAAGCGCCACGCCTCGATAGGTGGGGACCAGACGCTGTGGCGCAAACAAAGTTCTCTTGGCGCGTCACTCGGGAAGCGGGGAGTGCAATCCTCTACCGACCGCCCGGTAGCGCAAACCATCCCGCCTCTCCGCCGTTCACGGTGCGGGCCGGACATCTGAGCTCATTCCACGCGGCGACCGGAGGTTACACACATCTGTTAAATCGCCGTCGACAAGTTCACCAAGTGGGTTGAAGCCACGCCCGATCCGGCGATCACGTCCGCTGCTGCCATAAAGTTCATGAAGGGCATCTTCGTCCGGTTCGTGTCGCCATGACAAAATCATCACCAATAACGGCGCTTCAGTTCAAGAGTGCCGATTTCCAAACTGTGCGAAGAAGTGGGTACCAAGTTGTAGCCGCCTCGTCGACACCAAAAGCAATGGGCAAGTGGGCGGGCAAACGCGGAAGTACTCAGAGGACTCAAGACAAGGGCGTTCGACTGCCTGGAGAAGCGTGGCAAGCGCTGGGCGGAAGAGGTTCCCACTGTGTTGTGGGTGCTACGGACGACTCCCAACAGAGCCACCGGCGAGACCCCCTTCTTCTGGTGTATGGCTCAGGCGGTGCTCCGTCGGGCTGACCTTCGACTCCCCAAGGTGGCGGCGTTAAGCGAAGCGGAGACCACGACCGGCGTCGAGATGAAGTAAATCTCTAGAGGAGATTAGAGCGAGCGGCGATCCGAGCCGCCAGTATCAGCAGGCTCTGCGCCGATTATCAAGCAAAGCGGTGTGTGAGAAGAACACGGCGATAGGCGACCTCGTTCTCGCGCAAAATCCGGCCGCAGCGGGCGCAACAAAAGTTGTCTCCCCGTGGGAGGGCCCTTCAAGGTGGTCTCGATCTCCCGCCAAAGCTCGGTCGGGCTCGCGTTCGAGGATGGTCGCGAATTGGCGAACACTTGGAGCGTCGGCGGTGAGGAAGTTCTACCCGTAGGTAGGCTGCTCCAAGAGCTTTTTGGCCTTCCTTTGAGCCGAGCGGCGAGGCCTTCATCCTCCCGCTTCGCCTCGGGGCTGCATTGTACAAAGCCATCTGCAATGTAAAGATAAGTTCGTCTCTCTGTGGGCATCTGTTTTTTTCGCCTTAAGTCCGTTAGAAAACATACATTGAAAGTCGGTAGCGAAAAAAGTACTTAAAGCTGATGGCCCTTAGTTGCAAGCGAATAACGCTTAACTTGCGGGCGAGGCGAGGAGACGGAAGGCGAGTTCTAACTTTGGTGTGTCCGCTCGGTCAAGGCAACAGCGCCAACGACGGCACCAATGACTAGACCACTTCCCGAAGCTAAGCTCTCGCCACGCAACGTTCAAGGTCGGTTTGCCAAGAGGCCATAAGGGTTGAAGTAACCAGATGCCTAAGGAAAAAGCGCTCACTTGCAGCGAGCGTTCATCTAAAACTTTTAGCGATCGATTGCTTAGCATAAAAAGTTCGCTAGGAAGCATTCATCGAAAGTGGTAGCGCAAAAAGTATAAGGTTGATGGCCCTTAGTTGCAAGCGAGCAGCAACTTAACTTTTGGGCGGGCGAGGCGAGACGGAAGGTGGGTTCTAACTGGTGTGTGCTTTCGGTCTGGCAACGCGCCAACGACGGCACCAAATGACTAGACCACTTCCCGGCTAAGCTCTCGCCACATAACGTTCAAGGTCGGTTTGCCAAGAGGCCATAAGGGTTGAAATGTCAGATGCTTAAGGAAAAAGCGCTCACTTTCAGTAGAACGCTCTGTCTAAAGCTTTTAGCGTTCGGGTGCCCCAGTTCTTTTCGCAAATAAGAGTTTGCGCAAAAGTTTAATCGAGACTTATAGCAGAAAAGCAAAAAGTTTGCATTCACATGTTTTATTTACAAGACGAGACAAGCAAGGGAGTTCAGCTACTCCTCATCGTCCTCATCTTCCGCTGGAGCGGCGCCGCCCATCATGGATACGCGGCCGGCGGCAACCTCGACTCGAGATTGCTCGATCGGGTTCACCGGGCGCTGAAAGGTTCCCCGATGGCGGCGTCGAGTCAACAGCGGCGTTTTGGGCAAGGCGGTTGCCCAAGACGAACTTATTGCTTCAAGCGCCTTGGCGATCGTCTTCGATCGCCAGCGCCCGCATCACCACCGCAGGTCGCGCAGGCCTCGCGGCGCGCCCATCACACCGGCGTCTTCTTGTTGTCTCCTCCGTGGAGCGTCTGAGGTGACGCCCTGGTACAAGATGTCCGGAAAGCTGCCGTAGGAGGTCCGCGACATGTCGGCGAGACCGGGCGCTTCAGAGTGCTCGCGCGGAGTTCTTCGCATCCGCGGTGGCGAGCAGCGGCGGCTTGCGCCGCCATGACCTCGCTGGTCGCCGCCTCCCTCGCAGCGCCGCTGCTCAAGCGCTCGTCGCGGCTTCGCCGGCGGCCCGACGCTGAAGCAGAGCGCCTTCTCGCGCCGCCAGTGCGGGCAAGGGCCCAGCGCCTCGAAGGCGCCCGACGTCGGCGGCGATGGCGACCACAGCGTCGACATCACCAGCAAGAAGCGGCGGAAGGTCCTCCTCGGCCTTGGCTCGACCACGATCTCCGCGGCGGGAGTTCTCGTCTCCGTCGAAGGAGCCGCGGGCACGCCTTGGGCTGGCGGACCGCGAGGACCAGAGCTCGAAGCTCCAGAGTCCGCCCTAATTCCATGAAGAAAAAGCAAAAAGGGTTCAGGTATGCGAAAAACATGCAAACATGCTAACCCTAACGCAAAATGCATAAGTGCGAGAAAGACACCGAGGCGACGCCCCGAAGGTGAAGGAGGAAGGGCAGCGTCAAGCCGCTCGATCGTGGCGGGCGGCAATGCAGCCATGGCGAAGTGGTCAAAACAAGCGTCGGCACAATGGGCGCCGGCGCAAGAAGGGCCGCCTTGGCGGCACCGGGCCGGCACGGAAGTGCCGGCGTGGAAGCCTTGGCGCAGCGGCGGAGCGGGCGGCGTCGCCAAGAAGAAGGCCCCCACTAGAGGGGACCGGAGAAGGCGGAAGCGGCCCCGGGCTCGAGGGGCGAGCTCTCTTTGGGCTCGTCTCTCCCTCCTCATCGTCGTCGTCCGGGGAGAGGACAAGGCGGCGCTTCCCGAGAGCGCGCTCGGAGTCGGCCGCCATAGCAGGAGGAGCAGCGGCCGCAGGAGCTTCGGCAGTCGTTGGCGGAGGATCGCGGATCAGCAAGGGTCCCCGGGTAACTTGGACCGCGGGACCAGAGACCTCCATGGGAGGCAGCGCACGCAAGTATTGGTTGCGCTCCGTGGGGTCCGATCGCAGAGAGGCGGATGCTTTCATGGGCAGAGAAGTGTCGCCGGACGGCGAGGCAGAAATCCCACGACCCATCGCCGGAGCACATCGTCAAGCACATTCAGCCAATTGGGCGAACAAGAAAGGAAGTCGCAAGTTGGCAAAGAGACAAAAGTTAAACAAAAGCGTTCCAAAAGACAAGAGACCCAAAAAGGAATGAAAGAACACTCACCTCGGGGCGACACCGACTACTGCTGTCGTGCCGCCATAGTCTGACCAGGTATGCGTCCTCATCTGAAGCAGAGGCGCGGCGTCGCAAAAAATCCGCCGCGGCGTGGGTTCCGGTGAGCCGTTCTTGCGCGAGCTCAGCGATGCGCCGCCAAAGATCACTTCCATTCACGAGTCGTCGGGCATAGACCCCGGTAGGCAAGGGATTCGCGGGACCCTCGGGAGAACAAGATCATCGCAGCACGGAGTCTTCCGTCAGGCCGATGATCGGTTCCATCCTTCCGGTTGGACTTGACCGCAACCGGATGAAGGCGGCGGCCGCGGAGCGTAAGTAGCGACTCCCAATAGCCCGCTTCATGCAGCTCACGCGGCTGCGCGAAGAGCGGCGCCAGGCGGGAAGTTTGGCATCACCCCACGAACATCTCGCAGATGTGGGCGAAGATGGCCAAGACGACAACGGAGTTGGGGGAAGATCGCCACTGGATCTTGTAGAAGGCGAGCACCCCAAGAAGAACTTCGGAGTATGGCGGAGCGAGCCCCGCCAAAGACCGCCAGTGAATATCACGATCTCTCCGTCGGGAAGCTGGCGCGATGGTGCCGCCAGTGAACCGGGCGGAGGTTGGCGGCACGAACACTTGAAGCAGCGTCACCATGTTCGCGCAATGAGGCGGCAGCGCTTAGCCCGTGATGACTTCGGCCGGAGCAGCGTCACGCATGGCGACCCTTGCTGCGTTTGGGCGCCATGGAAGACGGTGGTGGAGTTGGCGAAAAGGAGAGTGGCGGCGAATGGGGAGGCGATTGCGGTTTGAGGACTTAGCGTGCAAAAGAGCTCGTCGCAGAAGAGAAGCTTTATAGGAGGTGGAAGTGGAGCGACGGTTTGGATTCCGTCCCGCTCGCTGCTGCGCGCATATCATTGCCCCGCGCCGGTTTTTTGCGAAAGCGCGGTTCCCAAGGAAGATCGTGCGCAGTGGAGAATCGGCGACTGTCGCGGCAGGAGGTGGGCCCCACGATTCATCTCCGCCGCATGAGAAGCGGAAAAGGTATTAGCGCGACGGTTCGCGTATCATAGTGGACCGGGGCTCTTGCTCGGTGTAATAAATACCGGCACGAAGAGTCCCGAGAAGATCGGTCAGGCCCCACGCGCGTCGGCGACTGCGCCCCCGTGGCGTGGCGAGCCCCTCGAGCGCCGGGCGAAACCCCGTCGTCAGCGGCGACAGACCAGCGTGTGGGCGAGCCCCTCGGCGTGTCGGTCGGGCCCCACGCGTCGAGCGGGCGACCGAGCCCAATGGTGTGGCGAAAGCCTCAGAAGCCCGGCGAGGCCCCACGCGTCGGGGCGACAGACCCAGCGTGTGGGCGAGCCCCTCGGTGTGTCGGTCGGCCCCACGCGTCGGTGGCGACGAGCCCCATGGCGATGGCGGAGCCCTCGGTAGCCGGGCGAGGGCCCCACACGTCAGGCGGGCGACCAGACCCCAGCGTGTGGGCGAGCCCATCGGCGTGTCAGTCGGGAGTTGTCCGTACACCAGAAAGAAAGGGGTCTCGCCGGTGGCTCTATTGGGAGTTGTCCGCAGTGCCCACAATACAGTGGGAACTTCTTCCGCCAAGCGCCTGCCACGCTTCTCCAGGCGGTCGAACGCTCTTGTCTTGAGTCCTTTGAGTACCTCCACGTTTGCCCGCTCCATTTGCCTATTGCTCTTCGGATGTGCAACGGAGGCAAAGCACAGCTTGGTGCCCAGCTCCTCGCACCAATCTTGAAAATTGGCACTTTTAAACTGAGCGCCGTTGTCGGTGATGATTCTGTTGGCGACGCCGAACCGGACGAAGATGCTTTTCATGAATTTTATGGCTGCAGTGGACGTGATCGCCGGGACTGGCGAGGCCTCAACCCACTTGGTGAACTTGTCGACGGCGACGAACAGATGCGTGTAGCCCCGGTCGCCCGGCGGAACGGGCTCAGATGTCAAATTTCTGCAGACCGCGAACGGCGGGAGAGCGGAATGGTTTCTGGCGCTGGGCGGTCGGTGGATCTGTTTAGCATGAAGCGCGCACGCCGCATCTCACGGCTCGAAGGCATCCCGAGGGTCAGAGGCGAGAAGCCGTGGTGGAAGACCTTCCGACCAACGGCGGCCTCGAATGGCGCCGCACATGCCTCCATGGATCTCGAGAGGATTGCACTCCCCGCTTCCCGTGTGACGACTTCAGTGAGAACTCCGTTTGCGCTACGGGCGTCTGGTCCCCACCTACAGGCGCGAAGGCTTTGGCGCGCTGCGCTATCTTCTCCGACGGCAGCGTCATCGTCGGGGATCACTCAAATCCCGCGGTAGGTTAGGATAGGATCCATCCATCGACCTTCCGGACGGCGTGGCGACGTTAGCATTGTCGCCGACGTACTCGCCTGCCCGGCATTTCCGCCCAACCGCCGGCGGTTCTTCCGCATCCTCCCTCCGACGTAGGGAGGCTGCTGCGGGGACATCGGCGTCTCCTCGGGCGTGGAGCTGCGTCGAGCATCATGCCGCCCCACCGTAATCGGGTCATGCGACAGACGGCCGTGTGAGTCTTTCTCCAAAGACCCGGCCGAACAGTGGCCTCGACGAGGCAATCAGGATAGCTCATCCGCCATATAGTTGTCGCGGCGAGGATGTGCGCGAAGCCCAAACCTCGAAATGCCGCTCCAACCGGGCGCACCTCCGCCCAGTAGGCCGCCATGACGGATCGAGCAGGTGAATTCCTTCCTCGCTGGTTGATGACCAAGAGAGAATCGCCTTTGACTTGCGGCCGCCGGATGCCTGTGGTCGGCCACCCCGAGCCCGGCGAGTAACCTTCAGACTCGCGACGTTGTTGGTAGCGCGGAACTCCAAAGACCACTGTGTGCCGGACGATGTCGCCGTGGGAGACACTAGGGCGATACCACCCGATTTCTCCGGTTGAACGAGCCGTCGAAGAAGAGAGTCCACGGCGAGGGTGCTGGGTGTGCCTCAGCTTTCTCGTCCGCCGGAGTCCACTCACGACGAACTCCGCGAGCTTGCCTTTGATGGCCGTTCGGGAGCGAACTTGAGGTCGAACTCGCCGGCTCCATGGCCCACCAGCGTCTGGCCGTCGCCTCGCGGTTGAAGAGGATCTCCGCAGGGGTACTTGGTCGATCTTGTGATTTCGCCCCTAAGTAGTAGTGACGACCTCGGATATTGTCAAAGATGCGTGAAACATCTTCGGTGTTGTGAATACCTTGTTTGGCGTCGTGGAGGACTTTCTTGATGTAGTAGATGAGGCGCCGAACACCTTCCCTTTCCGCCATCAAAGACTGCTGGCTGACCACTGGGGTTCGCCGCGACATAAAGGATCGGCTGCTCGCCGGGTCCGGGCGATCAAGACGGCAAGGGAAGTGAGGTACTTCTTCACTCGTCGAACGCCTCCTGCGCCTCCGTGGTCCACTCAACTGGTTGGTCTTCTTCAGAACTGAGTAGAGGGAGACTTTTATCCCAGGCGAGCTATAAGCGCCCAGGGAAGTCAGCCCCACCAAGCATCAGATTCGCCAAGTCGCGTCGGGGCTTCATGTTCTCGATCGCCGCGATCTTGTCGGGGTTCGCCTCAATCCTCTCGGGAGACGAGGAAACCCAGTGTTTTGCCCAATGTAACGGCGAAGACACACTTCGTGGTCGAGCTTGATGCGATACTTTCTCGGGTTGGCGAAGGTTTCTTCCGGATCGCCGATCAACTCCTCCGCCTTCTTGAACTTCACCACCGTGTCGCCGACGACACCTCCAAGTTCCGCCCTATTTGGGGCGGTGAGCGATGTGCATGGCCCTCCGGTAGGTTGGGCCTGCATTCTTTAATCCAAACGCCATCCTCGTAGCGATGAGCGCCCATGGGTGTCACAAAGGTCGTCTTGTCTTCGTCTTCTTCCGCCATGCTAACTGGAGGTACCCAGAGCGCATCCGAGAAGCACTGTTGCCGCACCATCTTTGTGGAGTCGACGATGAGGTCGCGCGCAGGCGTGGTACGGATCCTTCAGACACGCTCGTTGAGGTCGGTGAAGTCGACGACATCCTCCACCGCCCGTTGGATTTCTTGACGAGGACGGGGTTCGCGAGCCACCTGGGATGGGCGACGTTCCGAACGACCCCCGCCCTCAGAAGCTTGTCCACCTCCTGGCAGATAACGGCCTGACGCTCCACCGATCGCTCAACCTTCGCATAACCGGTCGCTACCGAAGCGTTGCCAATTTATGCTTAATCACCTTCCTGGGGACCCTAGTCATGTCGGACGGTTGCCAAGAGAACACGTATGCGTTAGACTGGAGGAAGGAGACGAGCGCACCTTCCTATTTGGCGCTGAGAGAAGCGCCCACCCGAACGGTCTTCGCCGGGTCTGACTCGCTCAGGGAGATCGCCTTGACCTCCGCGGACGAACCGGGGGAGGCACAGATCTTCGCCGGAGGAGCTCCAGTAGTCGGCTTGACCTTCGGCGCCGACCGCCCCGCATAAAGCGAGAGCATCCTTGTCGCAGCGGAGCGCCTCCGGGCGGTCCACTTTCACAATGATGGGGCCAGCTGGCCCCGGAATCTTCACCACCATGTACGCATAGTGGCGGTGCCATGAACTTGGTCGTGGCCGACCCAAGATGGCGTTATGCGGAGGTCAAGTCAACTACCTCGAACTCGAGCATCTCCGTGCGGAAGTTGTCGGAGCCTCCAAAAGTCACCGGGAGGCTGACGCGCCCAAGAGGGACGGACTCAGCCCCCGGCGCGATGCCGAAGAATGGAAGCGCCGGTCGAAGTTTCTGCTGCTGGATCTGGAGCTCCTTGGCGACTCGGGCGGATAAGAGGTTGAGAGAGCTTCCTCCGTCTACCAGCACCCGCCCCAGCATGACATTTCGGACCGTGGGCGCAACCACGATCGGGAGATGACCCGGGCCGGCGGTGCTGGCTGGGTGATCGGCCTGACTGAATGTGATCAGCTGCTCCGACCACACGGTACGCTTTGTCGACCTAACGCGGGCATGGCGGCGCACACCTCCCTCATCGCACGCTTGAAACTAGCGTGGGACGGATAGGTGGCCGATCCACCGTGGATAACGGCGACTTCGCGCTCTGTCTGCTGAAAACCAAGCGAAGCCGCTTCCTTGCCCTTGCCGCTGCCGGACGCCTGCTGCTGCTCGTGGACTCACTTGTCCACCAACTTGCTGACAACATGGCAATCGGCCAAGTCGTGGGAATTGTTGCGGTGAATGGGACAAGAAGTCCTTCCGCCCCACTTCACGGGACGGCGGTCGGTCGCCCTCGTCGCGATCGCGAGGGCCGCTGTACACGGCGATCGCCATAGCCACCCTTTACGGGACGCTCCTGCCGCCGCCGCCGCGACCTCCTCCTTTCTTACGCCCGCAAGGCTCGCGCGGCTGCCGGCATTGTTGTCGTCATCGGCTCGGCGGCCAGGACTGTCTGGTCTCGGCCGCCTTTGCGCTTTCTTCTTGTCCCCGCCCGGGATTTTTCGAGGTCCGGCCTCGCCTCAGCGGCCTCGCTTTGCTGCTTGCCGGGCGAAGCGAAGTCTCCGCTGAAGGACGACTTGTGGGCGGGGTGAAGAGGTCTTCGTCGTCTTGATCTTGCGGTGGCCATCTTCTCCTTAACCACAGGGTCTCGGCGCCCTCACAAGACCGTGACAACGACGTCGATGGAGATGTCAGGAATGGTGTTGCGAACCTGACTGAAGCGCCGGATGTAGTCGCGCAGCGACTCCCCCTTCTTCTGCTCCACATTGTGGAGATCGTCTTCGACTCCGGGCTGCTCGAACGTGCCCTGGAAGTTAGTGATGAAGAGCTCGGAGAGCTCCTTCCACGACCCCACTGACTCCGGGGGTAGGTTCATGAGCCACGAACGGGCTCCACCGGTGAGGACCGCGGGGAAGTAGTTCGCCAGAACCTTCCCCGACCCTCCAGTCGGCTGCATCACCGTGGTGTAGATCTGCAAAAACTCGTCAGGGTTGGTAGACCTATCGTACTTCTCGATGGCGGCGGCCGAACCTCTCCGCCACTACATTCGCACTGACTCCTTGGAAAAGGCGCGGCAACCGACGTCGGGAGCCTCTGCGCCTCGGATACGCCCTTCGCCCCGCCCGCGCCCGCCGTCCGGACGGCGCCGCCCTCTCCGGCGGAGGCGGCCCCACGGAGTCCTCCTGCGACCCATGAACAGCAAAGAATAGCGGTCGGTCGCTCTCGATCGTGTCGCTGCGGAGCTTGTCGCGCGAGTCTTCTCCGTGTCGTAGATGGCGGTCCTCCAAGTGGGACCGAAGATCCCGCCCCCCTGACGCTGCCGGGCGAACCCGTAGGAGTTGCACAGCTCGTAAATCTCGCCCCGCCCTCTCACGGGAGATCCGTGGGAGGGATGCGAGAAAACAAGAGGGAGGAAGCGGAAACACCGGTTCGCGCCCCGCAACTCGCACCACCGCCGCGGCTTCCACATAGCGGGCCAACCGCCTACCACGGCGCCAGCCGGAGAGTCCGGAGTTACGGAACCGGCGGGTTGTCCAGCAGGCCTCGCCGCATGGAGGTTTTGTTTGGAGTGCACTCTCCAAGGCCAGCGCCGCTTAGCTTGACTGGGGCGGCTCTGCCGGCCGATCCACCGCCATTGCCGCGGCCGACGCCGCGGCTCTAGCGGCTGCTTCCTGGTCCATCGCGGACTGCTGATCCGCCATCTCCGCCTGAAGAGAGGTCGAAGAACTCAAACTAATGCTAGCGCTCCCCTACTTGGCGCGCCACTGACGACGTGCTCTCCGCTCAACCACTGCGGATCACACCCCTATCAGATTTCTATCCTGCTAGCCGATCAGCCCGAGCTCAGTTCGATTCGAGCGTAGAACGCGGCAAGGAGCAACTCACAGGGTTTACCCAGGTTAGGACCCCCTCGCGGGTAACAGTCCTACTCCTGCCGAGCCTTAGCTCTTTTCCGAGTTGTGGTTGTAAGGAAAATTGTTACAGAATGTTTCGAACCCCCCTCTCCCTTCTCTCTCCTCCTCTTTTATACAAGCCTTGGACTGGCGGAGAGAGCCGAGGGGTAGGCGATCAAAGACGCTTAGTACACCGATAAGACGTGAGGGCGGGGCGGAGAGACGAAAGCGTCTTGCTATCGCGCCGCGCGGTGCCGCACGCAGCGCGTGCCATAAGTGGCTTTTGACCCGGGTGAACACGCCCGGTGAGGCTGCAGGCGAGGCCCGGCTTGCTCGCCGACTCGGGCGGCCGGCTTGAAGATGGCAAACTCTCTCGCCGGTCAATTCCGTTGCGCCACGAGGATGATTGATCGACTGCAGAGGTCATCGTGGCGTAATCATCTCTTCATCTGCTCTATCCGCGTAATGTCGCATTAAATGCGCGTCGCCCTTCGCAGCAGGGGAGCCTTCGCCCGAAGACTCTTTTCGACGCCTCGCCACGCGGGCCCAGCAGCGATGGGAGGGCCTTAGAGGGGCTCGCGCCACACGCTGGGAACTGGCCGCCACCGACGATGGGGCCCTTTGATGCATCAAGCTGCGGACGCGCCGAGGGCTCGCCCGCCACGCCGGGAACTGGTCGCCCGCTCGATCGTGGGGCCTCGCCCGGGCTCTGAGGGCTTCGCCACGTTGTGGGGCTGGTCGCCGCTTCGACGCGTGGGGCCTCCGGGACGCTGAGGGCTCGCCGCCGCCTGTTGGGGCACGGTCGCCACTTGGACGATGGGGTCTCGCTCGGCGCTCTGAGGGCTCGCCGCCATGCTGGGGCTCTGGTCGCCACTTTGACGCGTGGGGCCCTTTGCACTCTTAGCCTTCCTTAGGACTCTTCATACCCCGGTATTTATTGTACCGACAGTATTGATCTGAAGTAATTTATAGTATTGATCTGAAGTAATTTAACTCATCTGATTAGCAGCCGCAGGGTTAACGTTGCTTGGGTAAATCTAAAATGGCGCGCGAGTGAATCGAGAGGTGTGGCCGAGCTGAATAAACTAGTTGACTATGCTGAATGGCATGCAATCTCCACATCAGCTAATTGATGATGTGAATATGAGAGCGTGCATATGTATTTATACTGTTTCTTAAGTAAGAGTTGACTTTACACGAGAATTAAAAAACTTTGTATGTGAGCAAATTATCTATAAAAACGTGCAGTCATCTCTACCATTGTACTATACTCTCTTTGTCCCACAAAAAGTGTATTTTTAGGATTTTTTAGACAGATTAGTAGGCATGAGAAATAACCTAACCATCTCTAATTAAAGCGGTTAACAACCATGCGCATGCACCTTGAAAAGAAAAAAACAGTCAATTAAATGTACATACACCTTGGAAAGGAAAAAAATCAGACAATTAAATATGCAGGAACCTTGGAAAGGAAAAAATTAGCAGTTAATGAAACAAATGGATCCATCTAAATGATTAGAAAGCTACAAATGCACTATTTGTGGTACAAATTGTGAACGATAGAAATGCATTCTTTATGAGATAGAGTAAGTACACTATCTCTAGTAAAAAAATTAGGTATTTAAATATGCATGCACCTGGAAAGAAAAAAAAGAGAAATTAATCAAACAAATGGATCCATCTAAATGATTAAAAAGCTATAGATGCACTATTTGTGTGATAATTTTTTAACGCTAGAAATGCACTCTTTATGGGACAGGGTGAGCATACTATCTCTAGTAAAAATCAGGTAATTAAATATGCAGGCACATTCGAAAGGAAAAATAAGCAATTAATCAAACAAATGGATTATGCACTATTTGTAGAACAAATTTTGAGCACTAGAAATACACTCTTTATGGAACAGAGTGAGTATACTATCTCTAGTGTTGTTTCTATGTAAAATGACAATAGTTAGAGATAACAGATATCTCATCCATCGTCAACCATCCTCATTGATAGCGTGTTTGGTAAAGTTGGGATTATGAAAAAAAAATAGTAAAAATGCATTCACCATAGGAAATTGAATTGTCTTTATTCAAGTGGTAAATTCCGTATCCTTTATCCCTCGAACACATAAGGGAATTTATTTCCATTGCTTCTCGATTTTCTTTCTGTTCTGCCGATTCTGTCCAAGGAAACACACCCCGAGGTGAAAGTGGTTTCGCCGTAAAAGAATCTGAGCTTGGTTTGACTCAACGCTCTCGTGTCACCCACTTAATTATCTCCGCGAAAAATCAGGGTCAGCGACAGCCTTAGGGAATTAATTTATTTATCTACTCCCTTCGATCCAAATTGTAGTTCATTGTTCACTTTTAAAGATGTTTTTTAACCATTCGTCTTATTTAAAAAAATAGTGCAAATATGCAAAAATATAAGTCATGCTTAAAATATGTCTTATTTATAAATTTTTTGACGAATGGTCAAATAGAATATTCAAAAGTAAACAGTGAACTATAGTTTGGAGCGGAGAGAGTATCAATTTTAAACAGCATCATTCACGCAGCACGAAAATTCAACAACTTCCTTCGGGATGCTGTGCAGTTAAGTATGCTTCACTCACGTGGATTGGAAGCTAGCAAAGGCTAGGCGTAAATTTACACGTCCATAGGCACCAAATAAAATCTGGCCTCGGCCTTTATAATATTTTTCCAAGGTTAAATAGATACTCTCTTCGGTAATAAAAACAAATCCCTGTTGATTTTTAGACACATATTTGACCATTTGTATTATTAAAAAACTATGTAAGTTATTATTTATTTTGTTGTGATTTGTTTTATCATTAAAGATATTTTAAGAATGATTTATATTTACGCATGTTTACACTAAATTTTTGAATAAGCCAAATGATTAAAGACGTTTAAAAATCAACGAAGACTTGTTTTTATAACCGTGGTTAGTATAACGAAGAGTTTTGCTAAAATGTTTTCCTTTTCACCATCTTTCCTAGTTTATGGTACCCTCAACCTCAACATAGGCATAATTCGGTCGATCCAATCACTCTTTGTACTTTCTTTTTAATATTTATCTAATTTTTTTATTTATTACCAATACCTAGAATAATCTAGGTTATAGATCTCTGAATTTTATTTTTTGATAAAATATCTCTCTGAATTTTGGTTCAAGCCCCTGACACCGCTTTTCTGAATCATACTAGAGGGTAAACGCGCCGTGTCGCGTCGGCTTGTTTGCAGAAAAGACAGGAAGAAACGAAGCAAAGAAGGCGATGAAATCAATAATGCAAAGAAAAGAATCAGCGAAAACGTGCTGGGTGGAAGCAGCACGCGTCACAGCCAGTGCAACAGAATCACGCCAGGAGGAACAGAATCACGCCAACGCAAAAGCAAACTACGTGGACCGATCAAGAGTGTTGATGACGAGCAGAGAACGACCGGGGTAAATTAAATAGCGGACGTGGCCACGATGGCGAAGCAGCGTTTAAATATTCGAACGTATATATAATAACACGGGAAAAATTAAGTGTGGAACAGTACGTATATCAAAATATAGAGTAAAATGCATCGGAGGTTCATTAACTTGTAGCGTGGTGTTATTTAGGTTCATGAACTTCCAAACTGCAGTTTTGGATTTATTATCTCTTTAAGTTGTTTACTGCAGGTCCGTACCTCTTCGTTTTATGTTTAGATCCGACGTGGCATGGACATCACGTTTTAATTTGTTTACTGCAGGTCCATTAATTCTTTAAGTTGTTTACTGTAGGTCCATGCTATATTGGATCTAAACACAAAACGAAGATGTGCGGGCCTGCAGTAAACAGCTTAAAGAGTTAATGGATCCAAAACTATAGTTTAAAAGTTTATAGATCTAAATGACATCACGCTATAAGTTAATGGTCCTTCGATGCATTTTACGCCAGAATATATATGGTGTGCAGAGTACAGAGCAAATTCTTCAGTGTAGCAGTGTCGTGCTTGCCTCGCCCTGCACAATTTCAGTATCACTTCCACGGCCACCCTTTGCTCCTTTCGACGTGCCCGGTGCCCCCTTGGATTGCTTGCACCGATCAATGGATAAGGCCGCTTCCTTCCTCTCCTCCCTCCTCGGCGGCGGCGGCTCGTCGGAGCCGGCGGCGACGGTGAAGTCCATCCATGTATACCCCATCAAGTCCTGCAGGGGCATCTCTGTGCCACAGGCCCCCATCACCTCCACCGGTACGTTACTAGCTCGCTGCTCGCATTCTCCTCCATTCGCCTCTCCGTTTCTTGTCTTGGGAGCGAAAGATGTGATTTTTCTTGGGTGTTTAATCTGTGTTCGATTCGACGGTGCGGCTGGCTGCGGCTTCGCGGCCACCAGGGTTCAGGTGGGATCGGCAGTGGGTGGTGGTGAACTCCAAGGGGAGGGCATGCACCCAGAGAGTGGAGCCAAAGCTCGCGCTGGTGGAGGTGGAGCTGCCGCCGGAGGCGTTCACTGAGGAATGGCAGCCGACGCCCAATTCTTACATGGGTATCGGTCCACCCCCTCCATTTCTCATCTCTCTGCAACTTTCTTTCTTTTTGAATAATGCTCTCGACTTATTTACCTTCTTCCTATACGATACTCTGTATATCAGTATATCTATTGTCTGTTCGTTCACCATCGATTCTACTAATGTGGAGTGTAGTAGTAGAAATCTTAATGAAATATCCTCAAAAGAAAGTCTTTTATCCCTTCCCTCTTTTTTGTAATTTTCATTTAGCATTTGAATTACTCCGTCCTGTAGCTAATTTAGTTTCCCATGAAATCTTATCTTGATGTGCTCTTGAATAGTGATGGTGGATCAATTAGTGAATAATCTGTAAATTTTGCCAAAACAAAAGGAGTTCTTCCCTTCAGAAGGAAAGCGGTAACTGTTTGTTTTCCAAGATTTACTCGGTCTTGCATAGGGCTGGACAAAAAGCTCGGGCTCAACGAGCCACTCGAAATCGGATCGAGCTCGAGCTTTATTCGAGCCGACCTCTAGCCGGGTATCGAGCTCGATTATATATTGAGCCGATCTTGAACCGAGCTTGAGTTGCTCGGTTTCAGCTCGAATGGCTATTCACTAAGTGACAATTACAACCTTTCAACGCCCTAGTTGATAGTACTGTGGGCTCAGTGGTCATTTTTAGCACTATACTTTTATGCATTTATAACTATAAGTAAGGAACATTATTCGATATTAACCGTATCATGTTATTGGCTTACTATTTATCTTTAAAATAGTTGCATTGTCAATATAAAATCATCCGTGAAGCACCTCAACAACGCCACTCAACTGCAAGAATATATCCGGCTTTGGATCCTTGTCCACCCAATTGTCCTAGATCCCAACTCAGAGAATGACATCACCTGGACACTCTCGGCATCTAGAGCCTACTCTTCCTCGTCAGCTTACCACGCTCAATTCTTCGGCAGTATCCCCAATTGCATGGCGCCCCTTGTCTGGAAAGCTCAAACGGAAAATAAATGCAAGTTTTTCGCCTGGACGTTGGGACATGGCAAGATCCATACAACAGACGTCCTTGCAAAGAAAGGATGGCCTCATCAGCCCAACTGCGTCCTCTGCTTCACAGGTCACGAGATGATCGACCACCTTTGTGTCCACTGCCCCTTTTTGCTGGTGGTTTGGTAGGAGTCCTTGCGTTCGTTTCAACCATTTGTTCCAGCATGTCCAATCACCTTGAGCCTTCAAAGTTGGTGGATTCACGTGACTGTAGATCAACCAAATCACATAAAAAGGGTCATCAGCGGCCGCATAATATATACGATCTGGAATATTTGGAAAGAACGTAACTGATGTCTCTTCCAACAGCAGAGTCTCTTGGTTTCGCATGTGGTGGAGAGGATTGCTTCTGATATCGCCCTTTGAGAGAGCGCTGTTTCTCTAGTCTCTATCGAGTAGTCTCTCTCCGTAGAACTTCCCCTTCTCTCCTTGTACATTGTACAGTCCCCTCTTTTTAATGAAATGGCAGTGCTCCTGCCCGTTTGTTCAAAAAAAAAAAAGTAAAATCATAAAAATAAGATATTTAATGATTTTCAAGCCAAACTGAGCCAATCTCGAGCTTAACTGACCCAAACCGATCACGAGTTCGAGCCTTACATCGAGCTCGATATACATTCGAGCCGAGCTCGAGCCTGGGCATGCTCAGCTCGCTCAAGATCGACTCGAATCCACCCATAGTCTTGCACCCAAGGCATGTTCAAACCTGCATTGTGGTGCCATATTCATTTTTAATTTTCACAGTTCTAAAGATATCAGTCTTATTTGTGCTACTGCTGATTGCAGTTATAAGAGCACCCGGAATGAAGCAACTGAAGATCCCTCTTGGTTCCGAACACGCCACAGTTGAAGATGTGTCAGTTTGGGAGTGGTCTGGTTCTGCATATGATGAAGGTGCTGAAGCTGCTGAATGGTTTTCCACTTATTTTGGTAACCCAACTCGACTTATACGGTTTAAAGAAGGTATAAACTATAAAACCTTTGACGTATTTTTGGCTTGTGTTGGACACCTGTCCATTTTCCCATAAATTTTGATTTGGTAAACCTATGACTTGTGAGTTGTAAGACAAAAAATGATTTCTCAGGCTCTTAGCCAATTCTTTGCGCCCTATCAAAATATAAGTTGGCTTCATGAGATCTCCTTTGTTACTTATTGAGAATATCTGTTTTCATGTTTTTGACAGAGTCTGAAATCAGACCAACTAATCCTGACTATGCTCAGGGTTACCGAATCTCGTTTACAGATTGTTTCCCCTTCCTGATGGCCTCCCAGGTATGTTCCCGAATTCAGAATGTTCAGTGTTTTCTGTATGACAGCTGTGTGGACATGTTGCTACACACGAAACTTGACTGTTCACACAATCGCAGGGCTCACTGGATGCCCTAAACAAGATTCTTAAAGAACCTGTACCTATGAATCGCTTCAGGCCAAAGTGAGCAGCACATTTGTGCACTAATATTTTTCTGAAACGTTTGTGCACTTATATTTTTCTAAATTCCTTCTTTGTTGGGTCAGTAAGTTACGATACCTAGTTTCATGGTGGAATATTCATCTATCGTTTTCAATTGCTGTGCTGATATCTTTTGGCAGTATTTTAGTGGAAGGATGCCATCCATACTCAGAGGATCTGTGGAAAACCATAAAGATAAACAGCTTGACATTTCTAGGTGTGAAGTTATGTGATCGCTGCAAGGTAAAAATATTACCTGTGAACTGTTTTTTTGTAACCTAGAGATCTTGCCCTGTGGTTATTACAGTCCTAGCCTTAAAGTTAATTCTTTTCTGGAATATTATTTCTTGCACTCTTAGTTCTGGCCTTCAAGCAATTGAGAAACAATATTTTAATCATGCAAATAACTAAGCAATGGATGAGTGATGTGAATAATTTTCATGAAACTGAGATTGGTAATTATATATGAAACTAAAAATCTGATACAATTTGTCGGCATCAGAATTTGTCTATATCATTATCATGTGCACCTATTACTTTGGCAAGATAGTATGTGTACTGTTTTCTTAGTATCTGTATTGGCTGGTTCAGGTACCTACAATTAATCAAGAAAGTGGAATACATGGAACCGAACCAACAGAAACACTACTAACATTCCGGTCTGGTGAAGTATTGCGTCCAAGCCACAAAAACAAAAAAAAGGTGATTATCTCAATTCTCCTGCAAACTCTACTCTTGGTACAAATCCCATCTCTTGGACTACGTGATTGAATGCATATATGTTGATGTTGATCTCACAACTTCAAGATGTTCATGAACTCATTTCAGACTGGAGTAATTCATTAAAAATTCACCATTTGTACTGGGTTTCGTAGGTTTACTTTGGGCAAAATCTAGTTTGCAAGGAATCTTTGTCAGCAAATGGGAAAGGAAAGATCATTAAGATTGGCGATCCAGTTTATGCTCTGCAGGCATACCCTTCTTCTGATAAAGCTCCAGCCTGAACAAGATAGCGACTTCTTATCCGTTTTGTGTGTGTGCAAGGCCAAGAATGTAGGCTGGTCTATGCACTATGGCTATAAAATCTAAAGGTTATGAAATGTGTTGCTATGTGTCCCCATTTCAAATTATATCACCTGTTGAAAGCTGTCAATCGTTAGAACATTTTCCACTTGTCACTGTTTTTTAGTTAGTTGCGCCTTCATCGGAGATATATTGACGTTCTTGCAATCATGAAGTGGCATAGCTTATTCAGAAAAGAGAAATACAGAAGAAAAACATTTGATCTGAAATTGAAATACTAGAACAAGATTGTTGCTTTCAGTGGGGTTCCTGGAGAAGTGGAGATAATTTTTTTTCATTTTTTGTTGCAACATTTTCTTTCTTCCTTGTGGGGCCATTTGTTCTTACAATCAGGAGGCTTTTTCTTCCATGCCACTTTAAAATTCACGTTTGCTTTTATGCCATTTAGTCTCACATTAAATGACTTAGGTGACTTACATAGGAATTGATATACAAATTTAATGGTGTGGAGATAATCTTCCCTATAATCTGACGACATAACACACCGAGCCCACCAATATATAGTGCTAACTCCGTTCACAAAAAAAAGTCACCGTTGACTTTTGCACACAACTTTAACCATTCGTCTTATTCAAAAAGTTTATGTAAATATCATTTATTTTGTTGTGATTTAGTTTATTGTTAAATATATTTTAAGTATGACTTATATTTTTATATATTTATAAAAAAAGTTTTGAATAAGACGAATAGTCAAAGTTGTGTGTAAAAGTCGACCAGAGGGAGTACAAGGGAAGAGTTGAGGTGAATAGCAAACTACTCCACTATATATTTTTGCAGCTTTGCAAATTGCAACTGCAAGCCTAGCCAACAGTGGCACATAACAAAATACGATGCAACGGGATGCCATGCAGATGTGAGCATGTGATAAGGTGTTATCTTCTATAGTGGCACACAATATTGAATGTCGTGAAGGTTGACACCCTGCCGACTTGTTTGGATAAGGAGGATTTAAAAAGATCATTTTATTTTTAAAAATATCTGTCCAAAACGGATGTGCACCAGGCACTACACAAGCGTACGGCATTGGTGTCACTTTCACAGTAAGTATGCCCAAAAAAATGCCAAAAAGGAATGTTTTTTGGCCATTGCTAGCAGCCATTAGCCATTGCACTGCAGCAAGCCCCATTAGCCATGGAGAAGGGCACCTCCCAGGCCGGAAGCGGCGGCGGCGAAGGGTCGCCGGAGCCGGAGGCGACGGTTAAGTCCATCATCGTGTACCCCATCAAGTCCTGCAGGGGCATCTCCGTCCCTCGGGCTCCCATCACCTCCACTGGTGCTTCACTTGCTGCTCGATCGCACTCCCTTTCTTCTGTAGTATTTGATGGATTCGTTTTGATCATCAGGGTTCAGGTGGGATCGGCAGTGGCTGGTGGTGAACTCCACGGGGAGAGCATACACCCAGAGGGTGGAGCCCAAGCTCGCGCTGGTGCAGGTGGAGATGCCTTCAGAGGCGTTCACTGAAGATTGGAAGCCAACGCCCGACTCTCACATGGGTATCAAGTCAATTTTTTTCACCACCTCTTTCAGTGCAACTGATGGAATTGTTAAGATCATTAAGCCCTAAGATTAAGCATAATTATATAAGGAAGCCGTCTGCAAGAAACTGAGTCAATGTGTAAAGCGAAGATGCAAAGTGCGGCTAGTTTCTTTTGTCATTTGTATTTTAACATATTAAGCGCACTCACATGTTTGGTTTCAGTTGAAATTTTGGGCGCTGATCAACCAGAGTTGGTAATTCTGACCTGAAATAAATATCCGTTCCCTTGCTGCAAAAATTCAGAAACTAGTTTTTTTTTTTTTGCGTTTTTAAAAAGTAACTGTATCTTTGCAAAAACTTGCCTGGATCTATATTCCATATGCACTGGAAGCTCAAAATTGCAACTTCATTTTTATTTTCCAGAAGTAAGTGCTAAAGACACCATTTTTATTTGAGCCACTTCTGATGGCAGCCATCAGAGCACCAGGAATGGATCCATTGAAGATCCCTCTTGAGGCAGAACGCACAACAGTTCGAGACGTCTATGTGTGGGAGTGGTGTGGTTCTGCATACGATGAAGGAGATGAAGCGGCCGAATGGCTTTCCAGTTACTTTGGCAAACCAAGTCGACTCGTGCGGTTTAAAGAAGGTATGAACCTTTTGATATGACATGTTTCCCTTTGGCTTGGAGAGATGTTCTATTTTCCTTATGGAGAATGTATGTTTTATGATATTTTCAATAGCGTCAGAAAATAGATCGACCAATCCCGATTATGCTGAAGGTTACAAAATCATGTTTGCTGATGGTTTCCGGTTCCTGCTGGTCTCCCAGGTACAGTTTGAATTGTTCATTGGTTTCAGGAGAAAGACCCTATGCCATATCTAAATGTTGCTAAACTAAAAACTTTAGTTGACAACTCACAATTTTTTTTTAAACCAAGACAATTCACATTGAATTGCAGGGCTCAGTGGATGCACTAAATAAGATCCTGAAAGAACCTGTACCAATGAATCGCTTCAGGCCAAAGTAAGGAGCATATCTTGACACCTATATTCTGTGAACAAATAATTTTTGGATAACGTTTGTTAGGATAACTAGTTGCTTAGTATTATCACCTATCCTGCAGTTATAGGGCTTATTTTCTTACAGAGATGATTGCTTTTTGCAGTATTTTAGTGGATGGATGCCACCCATATTCAGAGGATGTGTGGAAAACCATAAAGATAAACAAGTTAACATTTCTAGGCGTGAAATTATGCGGTCGTTGCAAGGTAAAATTATCAGCACCAGCTGTGGTTATTTCTCTTGTGGATATGAATCAAAGTTGCTGTTTGTGTGTAAAAGAGAACATGATAACTGATTGAAACATTCTATGGTTCTGCTTATGGATTATATCTTTGAGTGTTCTGTATCTGTATGATCTCTTAAATGATAATAATGCCAGCTAAAGTATCATAATCGTATTCAATGATGTTACATGTTGTAATTTTGAATCTGTTTCGTCTCTCAATCTAAGTATAAAGTGATTTCACGTCATCATGTGTTTGCATTTTGCTTTTTGTCTAAGACTAATCTGCCATTCTTAGCTTTCTAAATTATTCCCCGTTCATCCTTTAGTAGTATAGTTAGCTCACAAACGCAAGCAAGCTGTCAAGCAACAACATATCCTTTAGTGCTAAGACAAGAAAGTATTTTTTGGGGCAAAGGCAAAGACGCAAGAAAGTTAACGATGGATAATGCTTTAGCTGATTTAGTTCTGGGGTATCTTCATAACATTGAGAAGTTCTGGGCTTACTCCATCTCTGGCGGTAATCTCCATGTAACCGAGAACTAGTTTGTTACAAACTTACAATATTGACGCGTGACATGATTAGTACGCTGTGGTCTTTTTACGGCGACAAGCCAATGTAGCAGCACTGTTTGCTCTGTTTCTTCTTTGGCTGTTTGTTCAGTTTCTTTCTTGTCTGTCAGGTGCCTACCATTAATCAAGACATTGGAATAGCTGGCGTGGAACCAACAGAAACTCTACATGCAATCCGATCTGATGAGGTGTTGCGTCCAAGTCACAAGAATAAACGACAGGTAATTATCTCCTGGAACATTTCCTACTCGTGTTACTTCATTAAACCATTTCAGAGTGCCTCTCATGTGTTGCATTTGCGACTTCAAGGTGTTAAGAAAGAAATTGGTTCAGAACTACTGAAGCCATAAAGAATTCAGCTTTTTGTTTTATCACATTCTATAGGTGTACTTTGGGCAAAATTTAGTCTGCAAGGAATCTCTATCAGCAAAAGGCAAAGGAAACCTGATCGAGGTTGGCGATCCAGTTTATGTACTGCAACGTTTTTCTTCCTCTGATGAAGCTCCGGCCTGAAAGAGACTAGCCAGATGGGTACAAGTCCTGTAATAAACTTCAATCTCTGTTAAAAAATAAGTAACTTGACTTCCATGTTGACACCTGTGCCAATACTCCACTGAAGATCCTGTTACTACAAACTTTCGAAAATCCAATTATGTTCCAGCAAGCTACCGCAAAACTTTATATGAGGTATTTGAGTCTCTCTGGTGCAGTATTGTGCCTTCAGCCAAGGCCATCACCAACATTTCGGTCACTATTCACACCTTTTTTTCACTATTTATCTACGTCTCTCTATTGTTTTATTTGCTATAGTACTTCTACTTTGTAAATTAGAATCCATTGGACATGGCCTAAATGCTAATCCCTATACTCTCCTGTTCTCTAAACGGGGAAGGCACAGTCAAGAGGAGTCATATGAATAGTTTACTCAACCTGTCATCGATTAAGGAACAATGATAATAATCAGTATAACAATGATAATAATCGATAAGACATACATACATCGATCTTCCATGCGGAACAAAATTGTATGATCTAGTATACCCTGCCTTACATCACGTATTGCTCTGAACTAATCAGTAATTAGCAATAACCAAACAAGAATCGGAGAAACTTGTAAAGGAAAGGCTAGCTAGTTCATAACGTCGACCATGGCGTGCGCTCCCGCGTCGGCGTCGACCACCGAATCATGGCGCTTCTTGGCGCGGCCGCTGCGCCGGATGTGGTACGCCATGAGCGACGAGGAGGCGAGCTTGGTTGGCGCCGTGACGGCGAACTCGTCCATGACCCATCCCTCGCGGCCCGTCTCGCCATGGCCGTGGAAGTCGAGCACGCGCTTGCGCCAGGTGATCGTGCCCTCCACGCCGGCGCCATCCACGGCCACGAGCTTCTTCCGCGCCACCCAGGAGCCGGCGCCGGCGCAGTCACGCTTCCGCCGGCTTCCCTTGCCGCTCGTCGCCTGTCCGGCCGCGAAGAAGAAGGCGTCCTTCCCCCGGCCGTGCTTGCGCAGCAGCGCCCACGGCGGCGCGCTGAGCGGGTCGTCCTCGACGAAGACGCCGTCGAGCGGGAGGCGGTGGCCGCGGAGGCGAGGGAGGAGGTAGTGCGCGACGAGCTCGTCGTCGTCCGGGTCGAACTTGTAGTGCGGCGGAAGCTCCGCCGCCATGACGGCCGGCGAGGGATTGCAAGAGCTCAGTAGGGAATTGGCGCGAGATCTGATCTGAATTGGCGCGGGACCTGAATCTGATCTGAATCGGAGATCGAGGGGTTATTTATAGATCGGACGGTCGGATCGGGAAGTCGGTTGCGATGCGGATGCGGGTTGAAAGAGAAATTATAAATATTTATGTTTTTTTATATTTCTGAATTAAATAAATAATTTTTGTTTATTAAATTCAGGTAAATACAATCCTCCCGCCGTTCGAATCGGTAGAAAAAAATGTCTAAGGCAAAACCCGCTCTATTAATTGGCGGAAATCAAGGCCGTGCCGGCAAAATCCAAGGCCCTATGCCAAACTCTAAAATGGACCGGCGGCATGGCGAGTGCGCCGTGGCGGTGTGCCGGTGTGGCGAGTGCGCCATGCAAGACTGGCCCACTGTGGCACTGTGTGTGCGCGATCAGAGAAGCTGAGAGGCCGAAAGCAGTCTTGGCCGTCTTTGCCGCAAGATCTGCCGACTACGGGTTCTTGCGGTTGCGATGGCTCATGGTTGTCTTGCTGCTGCTTCTTGGCTGCTGCGATGGCTGGAAGCTGCGACTGCGATGGACAGATGGAGCCTAGAGGCAAGCCGCAACCCGCAAGCAAGCTGCAAGCAACATACTGGACCGGACTACTGGGCCTAGTGCTAGGTGGGCTTGTGCTGGAATTTCGAGGCCCCTCTAAATTGGGGGCCCTGTTCCGTCGAACAAGTCGCACGTGCCTGGGGCCCGGGCCTGGCGAAAATATTGGGTGGTTTAGTTCCGCCAAATGAAATGGCGATTATCAAATCCTACAATATAAATTAAGGTATAGTGCCGACGATAACTCGCCAATTGGAAAGGTGGAAATAGTTCAAACTATAACCCGCCATTCCAAACAATGGCTAATAACGCAAATTCAAAAATTGTAGACACATACAAAGAGACCTAGGTTGCTCTGCAATGGGCATGCTTGGCTAGAAATGAGCAAGTGGCGGCGGCCAACAGCGCAGCGAAGCAAGCAGCAGCACCCAACACAAACAGCACAGCGTAGCAACTAGACTTGCTCATGGGTAGGTCGGTCCAACCCAATCCGACCTGGGCTGACCAGTGCACCGGATTGGGTCGGGCCTCGATTTGATGCCTGATCGTCGGGTCGGGTCGGGTTCGAACCCGAAAAAAGCAAAATCAGCAGTTCTAGTTCGGGTTTTGGGTCGGGTTCGTGCCCAGATGTGTGACCCGATATACCGAGTCGGGTCGGGCTCAGGTCGACTGTTTTTTTGTCGGTTTTTGAAAAAGCCGACTCAAATTCTGACAAATGATCAGGTCTAGTAGCAGCCATGAAACATCAAATGAGAGAGGAGATGTGTGTGTGGAGGGAGAAACAAACAGCAATGAGAATGAGCGGCTGAGAAGCAATACAAAGCGATAAGGAGTAAGTATTGACCCATGTTGTCATTGCGTCCGATCAAGTCGGACGTCCGATCACCGACAATCCCAATTTTTGTTTTTATAATTTTAAATAATCAAAAGATATAGGTCAGTCCCACATATTTTCATATGAAATTCACATAAAATTTTGTTAACTTTTTAAACCCATGCTCGCACCACAGAATTTCATAAAATCAATTAAAACATTTTTTAGGTGACTTCGTGTATCAGAGAGTTGCTTTGTACAAATTTGGTGGGCTCATGTGAATAGATGTCCCCCACATGTTTGTATATGATTTATATGAACTGGTAATTTTTAAACCTCATGTTCACGATATAAAATTTCCATGAAATCAATCTAAATCTGTTAGAGATGAATCTACTTTCAGGGATCCACTTTATGCACATTGACAAGCCCATTAGATTAGGTGGGTTCCACATGTTTTCATAGAGCAAAGAAATAATTTAGTGTCTAAACTATCTTCTTGTTAACCTAGCGAATTTGGTCATTGAGGTTAAAAACACCGGGTAGACTTGGTTCTTGAACTGTGAAATAAGCCAAAATGGTCCTTTGGTTCGTTAGCAAAGTGATTTGTGTGTTAAATATAATGATGTTTATTTTGAGTTATTATTAATAGAGAAAGTTCACTGTAGCCCCTTAGACTTACGACGATTCTTATTTAGCCACTCAAACTTGCATTTTACATCTCACCCAATTAAATTTGTTTCTGTTTGCACGGTTGCCCAAATTTTGTTAGGACAACCGTCAAATGCTAACGTGGCCAGCTAGGCATTCGTTTTAAGGTGGAGACCATGTTGTTGTAAACATTGAGATGTCTAACCATATGTGCGATAAATTAAACCATGAGGTGGCATTAATATTTAAAACTTTTCAAATTTTCAATATTTTTAAAAAATTCAACTGGATTATTAAGGGTTCCAATTATTTTCAAAATTTAAATTTCAAATCAAATAGAAATCTAAAAGTTTCAAAAATTCAAAGTTTTTCTAATTTTGAATTTTCAAGATTACAAAAAATAAACATTTAAATGTACCGAAACCTAAAAAATTAAATTTTAATTTAAAAAATTTAAATGTCAAAATTTTAAATCTCAATAGTTTTGAAAGATGAATTTAAAAATCAGTTTCAAAACTCAAAATTTAAACTCTTAAAAATTTTGATGTCATGAATTTTTAAAATTTGAAGTTAGAGCTAAAAGAAAAATGAAGTTAGTTTTTTGAAAACATAAAATTTAAATTTTTTTAGTGCGGTAGGGGTCGGATGACGCGTAATCCATACTATATTCTAAAATTTGCATGCAGGGTTCAAAGTTAACCACAGAAGTTTCCACGTATTGCTTCTAGTTTTTAAATGAATTCAACGAAGAAGAATTGGAATAAGATTTTCTCAACCCAGGAAGGAGGTCCCTTCGAAAATGGAGTTTAGCTGTGCCTTCGTCAGAGATTTTATTAGCGCGATCAACTGTGATTATATATGGAATTACATAGATTATTCAGGATGATACAAAACAATGTGAAGCACCAAAGTAGGAGAAGAAAAAGTTAGAAGACCCTCTCTAAATCGGATGGATGGAGAGTCTTTTGCCCTACGCAAAATCAGTGATCAGATTCAGAACGAGCAGCCTGCAGCCTCTAGCCCTCTCCTACCTCTGAACTTGCAAAGCCTCCCGCTGCATGCATTGCTATGCATGTGTTGCCATGTCTCAGTTAAATCACATCCGAGCGTAATGGCAGCCATCGTAGCCTGAAAGCAAAGCAAAGCATAGCAAAGCAAAGAAATTGTTTTTCTGAACCACTCCAAGATTGGGTTTTTCTTCAGGTAGAACACTCCAAGATTGTTTATTTTGAAGTAAAGACACTCCGATGGCGTACTTGGATCCTTGGTGATGAGCATGGCGGTGCCGCCGAAGTCGCAGGTGGCGCCGCTGGACTTGGAGCGCTGCCAGTAGCTGTTGAAGGCGAAGGAGGCGTGGGCGATCATGGTGTCCGGCCGGAAGCACGCCCCGCCCGCCTGGATGGAGTCGCAGTCGGCGCCCGACCCGCACGCGTAGTCCATCGCCGGCTGGATGATCGGCCCCGGCACCGACGGCTTCGCCACGCACCACTCCGCGCTCACCGTCGCCGGCGTCGGCAGCCCCACCGGCGGCGGGAACACCACCGGCGGCAGGAAGCCCCCCGGCGGGCTCGGCACGGACGACGGAGGCTCCGGCGCGTACCCCGGCGGGCTCGGAATGACGCCCGGTGGTTCCGGCGCGTACACTGGCGGCTCCGGTGCGTACTGCGGCGGGCTCGGGAAGACCCCAGGCGGCTCTGGCGCGTACACCGGCGGCTCCGGCGCGTACTCCGGTGGGCTCGGCACGATCTCCGGCGGGCTCAGCACAATGCTCGGCGGGCTCGGCACAATGCTTGGCGGGCTTGGCACAATGCTCGGCGGGCTTGGCTCGATCTCCGGCGGGCTCGGCACAATGCTCGGCGGGCTCGGCACAATGCTCGGCGGGCTCGGCGCGATCTCCGGCGGGCTCGGATACGGCGCGATCTCCGGCGGGCTGGGCGCCGCCTGAGGCGGGCTCGGGTAGGGGGCTATCTCCGGCGGGCTCGGGTAGGGTGCGATCTCCGGTGGGGTTGGTGCGACCTCCGGCGGGCTCGGGTACGGCGCGATCTCCGGTGGGCTGGGGGTGACCTCAGGTGGGCTCGGGTAAACAATGGGCGGCAGCGGCGTGACTGTGGGTGGGCTTGGGCCGATTTCTGGTGGGCTTGGGGTGACTTCCGGCGGAGGGAAGTAGAGCGGCGACGGCGGTGGAGGTGACGGGTAGGAGATGGCCGGTGCCGGAATGGTGGCCGGCGGCGGCGGCGTGGTCGGGGGAAGGACGCAGTTGGCACTGGGCGGCGGCGGCGGCGGGTTGGGCGGCGAGAATGCGTCGCCGTAGGGAGGCATGATGGGCGTGGTGGTGTAAGGGTCAGAAGAGTACAGGTCGAGCAGCTCATCCGGCAGTAGCACTCTTGCTCCTCCTGCTGAAACAACCAAGTCAGAAGTCACCCATGGTTATTAGCTGCAGTGCAGTTAAGGTTATCAGCTGCTGCTTAGCAGTGCTAATTGAGAAGAAACCTAAGACAGAAGCAAGCAGCAGTGATTGATGTAGGATCATTAGGTTAGTGATCAGTAACAGAATGAGAATATCTGGACGGTGTGTGTTCGTAAGCGAGCTACTTCTCAGCATTAACCGAAAGGAAAAATTGCAATGCATGGGAGCATACCACATTGGGCGCACAAGGCCAACGCAAGGAAGGCACAGGAGAGGAGGAGATGCAATGGGCGGGAGCACCGCTGCTGCTGGTTGCCTGGCTCCATCTCCATCTCCATTGAGACTACAGATTAGAGACAGACTACAGACGTAGCGGCTGGGCTGTTATAGCCAGCCAGTGTGCAAACGTGTAATAAAGCTGCACTTGAGAGTGAGCTTCCAATGCCAGTATGGAAATGATTGGACTCGTTGGTGATTTTGAGGTTTTGGATTCGCCTGTCGGCTGCTCTTTTCTCCTTTGGCAGTTTTGGCACATATGCTTGCTTGCTGTCCCGCTAAATGGGCTGCATCTTGGGCTTTTCACTTGCTTCGGATCCACTCAACATAGGCCCCACACAACCATCACCATATCATATCATGTGCCATATGTGCACTGCCTTAGCCAAGGCTGCAAAATTAACACCAACATATGCATACCATAGGAAAGGCTGCAAAACTAACACCAGTCGTGCAAAGCATTATGCTTGCCCCTCGGCACTCAACAGTAGTATTGTCTAATCTCTAGACATATAGTTTATTCTCAAGAAGAAACATGGCAATGATTCCTTGTTTGCTTTACCAATGATACACATCAGGCTACAGTCAATAAAATGATGCCACCAATTTACCATCACGTTACAGAGTTAAAATGTCACATTTCCAGGTGACAATGGAACAAATGATTTCTAGACTAACATTTTTTGAATTCAGTCGATAGATAGGACATAGGTCTCCAAGTCGAATAAAAAACATTCTTTTAACTGCAGTACCTCCAGTCACTACAGCAGCTACTCCTATGCACGCAGGTGAGAATTTGTCCATCAATTGCATGGGGGCAATTTACCGAACATGGCCTGGCTTGTTTATAGGGCCATGCGTCCAGCAAGCCGACTTTCTGATATTCTCCGGTCAATCGCTGCATCAACCGAGTTCATCTGTTCATATAAATCATGAAACACGAAAGATGATGTTAGATATGATCTCTGTAACTGGTAAACAAATAACCGGGCATTTAAACTTCCACTCTTTGAACAAAAGTACCAGGCTCACGGGCCAAATGAAAGCTAACCTGGAACCAAACTCTTGGCACATTCTCGACCAAAATTAAGTTACAATAAACGCTACGATATTGGCAGAAGCTCAGCCACCTAATTCTTGTTTACAAACCCATATTCACACATGGTGAACCATAAGCAACAAAAGCAATACTTCAATTGAAATTAATACATACATATTTGCGAACTGTCCAGAGCTTGGTCGATAACCATCAAATTAGCATCATGAGATTTGTCAGATTGTAAAAAACTTACTGGCAGGAGATACAATATAAATACCTACTTGGAACTCCTGATGTGCGAGAAATCAGCAGGACATAGATGTCAAACAAAAAACACCAAAGTAGAATCATGAAAAAGTAAGGGTAGAAATAGAATACACAATAGGGGCCAGCTCATATATGCAGCTGCAGAAGGAGCATATTTCATATCCCCACAAACATTACAAAATTTCATGCCCCCTCTCTGTTTGAACTCACGATTTAGTAGGCACACGTCAAAATTTCATGCCCCCTCTCTGTTTGAACTCATGATTCAGTAGGCCCTACGAGTGCCTAAAGTTCATCACACAACTATGTTTGTGCTCCCAACAACCCAGTGTGTCACAAATAGTGATGAGTGCACAAGATTGCTGCATATATTGATAAATCAGTGTGAAAAAAAAATATCACTGTAGGTAGCAAGCATCTGATGCGTTTTTTCCATCACTACAATAGAAGAGAGGTGTTACATAACAATGGAGAAAAGACAAACGAGCAGAGGGTAGTTGTTAAATTATATGTTTTGCAAAAAGTTTTAGCAAGAGTGGAGGTAGAGATGATGTCTTTAATTTCAGGTTCAAGCAAAAGTCCCAAATTGCTTATACAACCAAATGTGGAGTTTACAAATTGTAACTACCTTGTCAAGTTTCGCTCTATAGGTTTACACATGAACTCGGCTCACCAGGCTAGTACAAAAGCAAGCTGATAAACCATATCCAAGTTAAGAGCAGTGAAACTTGCAAGGCTGTTTACTCCCTGCTTTTGGAGAAACGCAAAGCAAGGTATGCCTTTCATGTCACAAAATGAAATATCATTGCAGAACCAAATGCAACAAAAAAGGAAACTCTCCCGAATGAAACACTTACAGGACTTTGCAGTTAAGAGCTTCCTTACAGTAAACAAACTTTTCTTGTCTCAGAATCATTAATATTAAAAAAACATCAAAAAACAAAACTTACCTGGCTCGTTTCATCATGCATCTGATAATTAGGCAGTGACAACCTTCTTTCCTCCTACACAAGTCAACAGACATTTGAGACGATTATCAATCTCGTATCAGGAGAATGTACTTAATGCCCAAGTAACCTAAGAAGAACAACAACTAAAGAGAAGGGAATAGTACCATTGACATTGCTTCATCATCCCACACCAGATATACTTCATTTGTAGCTGGTTGGGTAGCAGACATGTTATTATTTGATACAGCAGGTTGATGTCCAACTGCAGGATCTCCTGTACCTGAAACTGATGAATGCACAAGCGAGTTCATCAAGGCTGACCCAACACCAAGAGCAAACATAAATATCAGATAAAAAAATGCCATCCACCATCAATGGCCCATTAAGGATGCACCGACTCCAAGAGCAAACATAAATGTCGCATAAAACAACGCCATCCATCAATGCCCCGTCACACACTACCTCGATTCTACACATAAAAGGGTACATCATCCTAACAGTGTTCATACTAAGAATTATTTTGTCTATATAACTCTTTAGTTTCCTCCATACAAATTTAAGGGTGCACCTGCTTAAATCACCACATCTACCCCTCGCAACAAAAAGGTAGCCCCATCTCAAAGTGTTCTAAGAAAATCACCATACCTTGGTTATTGGCTGCATATCCAATTCCTGCAGTAGCAACTGGTGCTGGGGCGCTTGCTGGGATAGTTCCAGGTGCTATAGGTGGTACATATGGGGAACTTGCTGCTCCATTACCAGCAGAAGTGTTGACAGGAAACAATGACTGTGAAACCTGAGGGGCGACAGGTGAAGGTGCTACAGTGGGTGCCATGGGGAATGATGTCTGAAGTAAATTAGCAGGCGCTGACGTCATAGGAATAGGCATATTCTGAATAGGAAATAGTGGTTGTCGTGGTGCTAATCCAGTAGCCATTGAAACTGAAACTGCTGGCTGTTGTGGAAACCAAGCCTGTGCTGGTGGAGTAGGCCAAAGTGGCGGTCGGGCCATCAATGGATTGAATGCAGGATTATAGCTGCAAAGAAATGTGAAAAAGAATTAGAAAATTGTTCCAAAACACGCGCTTACACTATGATTGCACAGGAGGCAATACACATTTTTTTAAAGTAGACTAATTCTCAAATAATTAAAAATATCAAGTAGAAGGAGAAAAGATAGCATACATGGGTGGGGTTACAGCATAAGCCGGACGTGGAGGAAATGGCATGCTTATTGGATTGGGCATAACAGGAGGCCTTATTGGTGGCACTTCCACTTTGGGCACCTTTGATGAAGGGTCTTCCTCTGCATTTAGAATAGATGTCACATAAAGGAAAACCTTGTGCTCTTGCTGGAGAGAAAGATGGCAAGTTCAATTCTTAACGAGCATTATTTTCCTACACATGCACTATTTTGTTTGCAGATCAGAATGTTCTCTACCGTGTGAACCTTGCAATGTTAAAAAAACTTTCAGGAATAACTTGATTTTTGCAACCATTGGTCATCATATTCATAATGATAAGTCAAGCCAACAATGCCACAAAAGCAAACAAATAAACTACAGTAACACTTCCCTTCAGCCCTTTTGCATCACAGTAAATGAGCACACTAGGGTCTAGTCTAAAATAGGAAAACTGATGTAGCAAGCGACATAGAAAATAGCTACTGTAGTACCTTCTCCATAGTGAGCAGCAAGTACATCTGCAGGAATCCCTTGCATTCCAAAGATCTCAATTTCTGTCGATTCCCTCTCTGGTTTTGCATTAGGAACCCTGTAGTCAAAATAGTTTCGCAAAACCGTGAGTTACAGGATAGGGATGTTAATTGTGCCAATAAAGCAGTCATTTATTCATTCAGAACATTGCATTTATTCATCAAGAGCATCGCACAGCAGACAACAAAAGCTGGACAGAGCTAATGGACTAAAGGAAGTCCAAGGACACCAGAAACGAAACATAGGCAGCATAATGATCCAATACGATATATAGTGTGACATTCATAAAAAAACTGACATCTTTCTGGCCACCAAACAGGTGACTTCATATACAACACGAAATTAAAGTAGCAATTAAACAGAACACCGACCAAAAATAAATCGAAGCCTCGAACTAACAGCAAAACATGAATGAGTCCCAAGTCCCAACACAAACAAATAAATGAATCCAGAATTTCTTGTACGTCAATCCCCAAACGCCCTTCCGAAGCGCACGTGCAGATCGAATCGCTAACGGGTTGGGTTTGGAAGCAATTAGCAGCGCGTAATCCCAAATCTAAGCTATCTCCTGACCCGGACAAGACTACCAGATCGCGGGGGATGCAGATCGAGGAGAAAGAGGAGAGGGGGAGGGCAGGGCAGGGCGGCGAGGGACGTACTTGGTGACGGACTCCTTGTGGACCTGGAGGACGTGGATGGCCATGCCGCCGGCGGTGGAGAGCTTCTTGTGGCAGACATGGCACTTGAAGTGCTTCGCCTTCTGGTGCTGCACCAGGATCTTCTCGTCGTCGAACTCGCGGTCGCAGTAGTAGCAGAACACCTTCTCCACGCGCTTCTTCTTCTTCCCCATGGCCCGCGCCCCCTCTCCGGCGAGCTAGGGTTAGGGTTTCGGCGAGGCCGCGGGCGCGGCGGGGAAGAAGCGCGGCGCGACGGGACGCGACGAGGTTATTGGGAGCACAACGGTCGGTGCGGGGATTTGGAGGGGTTTTTAGCAAATATACCGTGGTCGGGTCGGCATTCTGACGTGTGGGACACGAGGATTTGGAGGAGTACTTTTTTTTTTTATCCCGTGCTCCTGCAGGGTCGGAGTAAAATGCACCGGCGGCTCTCGAACTTGGCAGGGGGTGTCATCCCGGTCCCAAACTTAAAACCAATTATTCGGTCCCTAAACAAGCACAGGTGTCATTCCGGTCCCCGAACTCGAAACCAAAACCATTCGGCCCGCGAACTTGCAGACGGGGTGTCATCCGGGTCCCTAAACTTTGTGACGTGTGTTATCCAGGTCCCCAAACTCAAAAAAGTTTAGAAAAAATCATTAAAAATCCAAAAAAATAAGGAAAAAACATATAAATTTTAGAAAGTCATTAAAACATTCAAAAACAAGTACTCCCTCCGTTTCAAAATATAAGGCGTATAATTTTTTGGCACGGTCATCAATATAGAACTTTGACCATTAATTTATTTCACAATATATCATCAACAAATACAAAATTAGCATAATATGAAAGTATTTTTAAATACGAATCCAACTATATCACATGCATAGGACTAAACATATATGCTTTTAGCTTAATTGCTAGTCAAAATTTCTAAATGTTGACATTTTGAAAAACATGCACGCCTTATATTTTGAAACGGAGGGAGTATACAATATTTAGAAATATCATAGAAAAAGAAAAAAATCTTATAAAACTATGGGAAGATCATAAAAATTAGGATAATCTTATAAATCTTATAAAACTTTTTTGAGTTTGGGGACCTGGATGACACCCCTGCCAAGTTGAGAGACCTGGATGACACCCCGTGCCAAGTTCAGGGACCTGGATGACACCCCGTGCCAAGTTTAGGGACCCGAATAGCTGGTTTTCTAAGTTCGGGGACCGGGATGACACCCCCTGTCAAGTTCGAGGGCCGCCGGTGCATTTTACTCTGCAGGGTCGTATACGTTTTGGGTCTGATGGTGCATTGGGCTGTTACCGGGCTCTTACGGTGATAGCTTCTGCCTGACCGAAATTTTTAATTTTTTGAAATAATAAATATTATTCCTTTATTAAAATTAATTAAATTATCGCCGTTCCTTTTATTCCAACAAATTGCCAAAACATGAAAACACAACGAATCAACGATACTAAAAGCAAAAAAAAAATCTTATAACAATGTTGAAGCAAGAACAACATAAAAATTTAGAAAACCCCAGAACACGCCAAACTGTAAGAGAGAGCACCTAGACCTGATCATTCATCGAGTCGGGTCGGGTATGGTCGGGTTGCCGGGCTTGTTCTTCAGGCCCAAGCCCGCCCTGTTGAACATGTCGGGTCGGGTTTTTTTGGTTGCGTCACGTTTTCCTGTTTTTTCAGGCTTTTTCAGGGTTTTTTTTTTTGTCTTTCGGGTCGCAAATTGGAACCAAGCCGGCCCGGCATATTGTCAGGTAGGGTTCGGGTTGGGTTTTTTCGGGTTGGGTCGTGTCAGGTTGGTCGGGGCCGGGCTACCTATGATCAGATCAGGTCTGAGAGCACCAAAGCCTTCCTGTACATAGATGCATGGGGCCAAAAGGAGAAGCTGAGCCTGCAATTCTGCAAGATGCCAAAGATAGTCACACATCTGCACCATCTTATGCACCGGCTTTGTGTTGCGTCGGTACTTGTAACTTTGCAATCTCTCACTGTCCAAATTTAAATCCCACCGAACCAAATATATGGTGGGTTTTGTCTTTGTATAGGCCCAGCTTCCTTGATGCCCATTCTACCTGACTGTTTAGTGAAAAATGTTAATCTCTTCAATTGAATTGGTGGGACTATATCCAACTCGATCAAATAGCGATGGGTGTCTATTTATTTAATTTTAATAAAATATTTAAAAAATTAAAATATTAAAAATTCCTGCCTAACCTCCATGCATGGGCCTTGGCCCAATGCTATCCTATGTCATCTGTGATTGACATTGTTATTCACAGTTGCAAACCATGAAAATATACCGTTCCTTAAAAAACTGGTGGATCCCCGTGCTGATGCACGGGATGGTATAATAAATCTAATGTAATATATAGAAAAGTTATGCTTTTTACATTCATTGTCGGCGAAAACATCATCACAGTCTAGCACTGCTTCCTCCAATCTTGTCCACATATGGGAGCAGATTATAAAAAATAATATCAAGAAATAGGCATGGCCCTTCATTCCACAAAACAACATAAAATATGTTTTTTATATATCAATTGCAAAGATTTCTACTACATGATAAAAAGGGATGATCAATTTAATGTGCTCAGGATGGCAATACATAATAAATGTCGAAATGATCGTATAGATTTTCCACCAGCAAAGCCTGATCCCATATTCCCATCAGACAAGCCATGCTAGAGAGACATCATGTACCTTCTGCCACCTGCAATTGCAAAACAAACAAACAAACCAATAATAGAAAACAAGTTCTTCTAACATTTTCTAGATGCAAAGTCGTTGATAATGGTATCTATATTAACCTAATCTATCATAGCCTTCTCGATGTATAAAGTGGCTAGATCATTCAACCTTTTTAGTGACATTGTTGACCTCAAATAATTTTTCAATAATTTCAACTTTGAAAAGCTTCTTTCAGCTGATGCTACAGTTACAAGTATAGTAAATAATATTCGATAAGCAACTAAACAATTTGTATAACAATCTATCTCTAGTGAATTCATATATTTTTATAGCGGATAAAGGTTGTCCAACAAAGTCATTTGCAATACTCTTAATTCAGAACAAAACTCATCTAACTCAACATCACATGATTCATTTTGATAAAAAGTTTCCACAAATTTGGTGCAACATTTTCATAATTCAATACCATCTAATGACTTCATGCTCTTTGAACGAAGTAAAAACCCGAATTCAGATGGTGCTGGAAATCTAGTGCGTATGTATTTTTGTATTGGACCTTTATAGATTTAGCAAATGCCTAGGCAATAAGCGCATAGGCCATAACCAAATATGCCTGGCTTCTTGAGCCTTGCAACAATCCACATATCACATATCACACATGATATATAATTATATACTGCATGCATACATGGGTTTGGCCCCCCTGCCATCCTAGGCCCTATGTGGGTGCACCTATTGCACCGGCCCAGGAACAACCCTGCCTCTAGTATGGCGCACTCCTAGCTGAGCAACTTTCCAAGGTCTTTTTTCCTTACAACCGTGAAAAAAATCATGCATCCACTCTTTCTTCTCAGTGGTTGTAAATCAACAAGAGGGTCTATTTTTTGCCAACAGGTCGGAACAACCGGTCTAAAAGAGGTACAAAACCCTTTTATACACTATTTGACAACCTGACCTTTGAGAAGTGTGGAAACTTGTGCGGCTATATTTGGAACAATAAAAACTACTTGTCCAGAAGATTTTACAAGAATGCCAACTCAAACACATACTCTTTTTACAATGATTTTACTCAATCGGTTGAACACTTGAAGGCCTCTCCGATGAAAGTGTATTTGGAATCGGTGTGTAGCTTATTCTCTTTGTCAGTTCAATGTTGAAGTAACTTTACTCCATCACTCCATTCAATGTCTGGCCACGAAAGATATATGGACCCTCTTGAAACTTTCGGTTTTGGTAATATCACGAGATTGGCTTGTTATGGTTAAACCTCTCTGCAGAGCTAATCCTGTAGTACGATCTTTTTTGTTCAAGTTTGTGACCAGCACCACTCAAAGCTTTCAATTCGCACGCTGATGCAGCTGCTTCGTGCAGGCGGGAGTGAATCCTTTGGAGATGCAATCATGTAATTACTCGGTGGTTTTGTATGCTGAAACCTGATTAATGTTTATGTTATTTGTATTTTTTATGTTTATCTACTTTTTTATCTGGCTCATACCTAGTTAGTTATATATCCCTTTGAGTAGTACTAGTGGTGATTGCGCGCGGTCGCGCGCATGGTCAGCGTACCGTGTTGGCTCTGTTTTTCGTTGTATCGATTTCTAATTTTTTTTTCATAAAAAGGATCATCTCATTTGAAAACATAATAGGATTTTTCAGAAATTTTGCAATATAGTTACTCAGAGAAGATACAGAAGCTGATTTAGCAACTATGAAGTACAACAACAGTTTATTGATTGAACGACGAAACTTATTATTGCCTACTTTTTTAGCCAAGCTAAGCCATTCAGTTTAATATCCATGCAGCCTAGTGGTTCATAAGCAGCCCATGCTAAAAAAACATTTCGTTTAATCTATTCGAGCACTATATAATTTACACCTATATAGGGCAATCTCGTAGAGAGAGCAAACAATTTGGGGTGTGACAGAAAGGGAAGAACTAAACATATTATAAGCTAGATGTACCTGACTGCATAAACACAATTCAATAGAACCGGGAAAGTAACAGATGAGCGAAGCCCACGGGGATCAATACCGAAATATGAAACCGAGAAAGTTTTAGCATGCTGAACTGGAATCTGCAAAATTAAGGAAGCACAGCTTAAGGCCAAAGAGATCAGTCTTGAAATATGAAACCTGAGAAGTTATACCATGTTGAATTGGAATCGACAAAACCTGGAAGGCACAGCTTAGAAAGAACAGTCCGAAACGTGGTTCATGGCATATTATGTTCTTTGGTAAAAGAAATGAAACGACTAACATGTTATTATGATCTTGTCACTTCGATACTCACTGAGTTAACAGGCGCTCAATTAAATCATATTTAATCCTTCCTAAGTGTAGCAGCCTCGTATAGCACTACCAGTGGAACAACCGTACACAGGTTATTGGCAACACAGCAATAATGTGAACGGATGCACCTATAATAATATGTTAACCAATTTCATACAACAGATAAGGATGGCAAAGTACAATCTGGATATCACCTAAAACTAATGCAATATGGGTATTACTTGCAGGGAACTCTTCCAATCGATAGAACATATTTTTTCAAGCCTGATGACATTCACAGCATAAACAATCATTCGACGAAAAGCAAAAACACTGCTATTTCCTGCGGAAAGCACGTACGTACGCGCATGCGTGTTTGGTGGCATGCATGTGAACATCGGATTATATATGCATGTATGCTCAGGACCCATTGGTATTATAATTAACAATTAAACACCATATATATGGACTGCAGCGACCAATCCTACCCGCAGAATATATACATTGATTTTATTTTAAATTTTCATCAGCGAGAAAGAGAAAGAAGTGAGAGTAATGCTAGCTAGCTAGCTTTCCAGCCGCCGCATGGTCTCGAATTCCCACACAATCGAACTTTTCACCATTGCAATTCCAACAACTTATTACTTTAGAACTAGACGTACAAGACACGGATGGATATTAACTGAAGCTAATGGGTAATATAACGATGATACCCGACTATCGATTGCTAATAATTTTAACATAAAAACTATGTTCAAGATTGAGGTTTAAAGAGTCAAAAAATTATTAAAAAATATTTTAAAAACTCAAAGAAAAATCATTCAAAACCCATAAAAATGAACAAAAAATTATATCGTTTGTCTTGTAAAAAATGACAAACTAAATTTTAGTTAAATTTAGTTTAAACTGAAAAAAATATACACGCGTTCCATTATTGCTCTAGGAAAGTATGTACTCTACTGATACAAGTGATGAAATTCCAAAGGGACTTCATTAAGGTAAGTGATACTTGTCTAGCTAGCAGTATCCAGATTAAAAACTCAAAAGTGACCATTTCAGTAAAGTACTCGACAGGCATATATTTAGCGATATCACCTTTGATAAAAAAAAAAACACGGATTAATCTGACAGCCAACCTTGCGGTGCATGTGATTCACGATTTGGGGCGGATTGATTCGGTTGAATTAAAATTTATCCTTTTTATATTTTGTACTCTCCCTCTATATATCCCAAAATATAAGGCGTAGTTTAACTTTAAAAAAATCAAACTTAATACGCTTTGACTATAAATTAATCAAATTATATGCATTGTTCGTATACAAAAGTTATACCAATATATGTTCATATTTTAAAGTGCTTTTGATATAATATCCTCTTCGTAGAAATTCATATATATAATAGAGAAATTTAACGGTCAAATCAATTTTGAAAAACTTTCTTGAAGTTAAAATATGCCTTATATTTTGGGATGGAGACAGTAATAATTTTTTTAAGACTTCACAAGATTTTATGTAAAGGTCTGAATTTTTTTAAATACTCCCTCCATCCTAGAATATAAGGCACAACTGCTTTTTTCTTAAGTCCTGAAATATAAGACGCCTTCCTCGTGAAACAGTACGTGCAAGCTCCTCGTCTCCCGCCCCATTAACTCGCACGCCTGCATGCAGAATTAATGGCACTGCTCATCCTTCTCATTTTAAATGCAAAAGACTCCTGCACCGCTTGCATTGCGACTGTTTATTCTCATTCTTCTTCTTCTATGTTCAGCTAGCCGCAGAGAAGAGCGCAACGGAGAAGCGTGGAGGGTAGTCCATATATGATTCGTTTTATATCAGGAGGGTAGTGCCTCCTCCTCTTGATGTTCATACCTGCGGTTTGCGTGCATTGCTTAGTACGTGCATGAATGTTCATACGTGCATTGCCAATTTTTTACCTTCACCGTTGGGATGAGCATCATCGTCCCCGGCGTGAGCGTCATCAAGGCCTTCTCCATCTATATGAATTATCAAAACTGAATGATCTAATGGAAAACAATAGCCAAAATAGGAAAACAAGAGAGAAAAAGGAAACGCCATGAACACCTTGATCGATGGAATTCCAAACATCAAAATCCTCAATTTCTTCCCAATTGATGGGCTGGTTCAGATCAAAATCCACCATTATGTCCAACCATGAGAGCAGATTAGTGCCTGGTTTAGAAAGAAGTGCTCTATGAAGTGTGAATGAACATTGCCCTTATTTATATATAGGACAAAGAGCAGCTAGTGGCGCCAAGGGAAAAAAATTGTAGTGAAAATTTTTTGGCTCACGACGCTTTCCAAATTTTTTGGCACATGGCGCTTTCCAATTTTTTTGGCTCACAGCGCTTTCCAAATTTTTTGGCTCACGGCGCGGAATCAGATTAATGAGCAGAATTAGCATGCATGCGTAGAGGGCTGCATGCGCGTGCGTCCAAGGCTTGCGCGGGCTGCATGCGCGGGCTGCATGCACGTGCGTCCAAAGCGCCATGAGGGCTGCTTCTTGCTGGCTGGCTGCATGCGTGGCGTCCAAAGCACATGGCTGCATCTTGCTGGAGACGAATTACCAGATGGCTAGCTGGCGCGCGACGGCTGCATGGCGAATGCAAAACGTCCGTCAAGCGCGTCGGGCCGAGGGGTAATTAATTCACCGCGCGGTTAATTAGGAAAATAAAACCGTTTCTTAGTCTCTGCGTTGCTATCAGTTACGCCTTGTATTATAGGATGGAGGGAGTAGTAATTTTTATATTTTTAGTTTTATTAAACGAAAACACTTCCGTTCGGAAGTCCGGCGCTCCGGACACGCGTCCAAACACCCGCGCGATGCGCATGCATCGCCATGCAAGGGGCCCACCCACGCTGCAGGGGAGCAGAGCGCTGCATCCTAGCTTTCCATCGCAAAAAGAGAAACTTCTGCACCGCTGTTGGATTTTCTACACGTTGGCACATTATGGCCGGGGTCGCGCACTGGAGATTTCTGTATTGACTGTCCAACGAAACTTGAATCTTTTCTAAGAAAACTTGGATTTAGCCAAGTTTCATCGGTTTTTAGCCAAGTTTCGTTAGTATTTTCTTAAGTTACATCTATATTAGGCAAGTTTCAAAAGTAATTTAGCAAGTTTCGTTGTATTTCTCCAAATTTCATTAGTATATTAATTATCAAGTTTCGTTAATAGGGTGTCAAGTTTCGTTGTCTTTTCTTCAAGTTTCAATAGTAATTAATTAGCAAGTTTTGTTGGGTTTACTCAAGTTACATTAGTAGATTATTAAGTTTCATTAGTAGGGTGTCAAGTTTCGCTGTCTCTTCTTTAAGTTTCAACACTAATTAGCAAGTTTCGTTGCGTTTCTCAAGTTTTGTTAGTACATTGTCAAGTTTCATTAGTAGGTACTCAAGTTTCATTTGTAGGAAATTAAGTTTTAATAGTAGAATCTCAAGTTTCATTAGTTATTTATTCAAAAAAAAAATTAAAATGGGTTGCTCTCGATTTTAGAAGAATTATGAAATTTATTTCGTGTAATTTGAACACTGTTCGAATTTTATACAAAAATTAGAAGTTTAATTAAAAAAATATCAACTGCCATCTAGCCAACGTCTCGCGCAGGGTTTAGTCACGTCCACGCGCGGAGACACGAGCGCATGCCAGCGCTCGGATGCACGCACAGCCAGCGATCGGACGGCCGAGGCGTGTCCAATTCAACGCCTCGCACCGGACGTCCGGATGATGGCGTCCGCCTTAAACGAAAACTAAAGGCTTTTAACTTTGACTCGACCAAATCGAATCGTGAATAAAGATGGGCATATGCCATGCAGCAGCTGCATATATAGCAGTACGTACTGTAGCAACAATATCGATCAGCTGAGCTTAGTGACAAGTACAAGCATGGAGCGCATCTTGCTAGCAGCCACTACGGCATTTCTGCTGCTGGCCGCGGCGGCGGCAGCGGCGGCGGAAGCTCCTGCGCCGGCGCCGATAGGGAAGGCGGGGTGCAACACCAGGTGCGGCGGCGTGAGCGTGCCGTACCCCTTCGGCATGGGGCCGCCGCACTGCTACCGGCCGGGGTTCAATCTCACCTGCGACCGGAGCCACGATCCCCCGAGCCTGCTCCTCGGGGAAGACGACGGCGGCGGCGGCGCCTTCCAGGTCGTCGGAATCTTCCTGGAGAACTCGACGGTGCGCGCCGTCCGACGCAGCGGCGCCATGAACATGAGCGCTGCTTCCGGCGGGCGCGCTCGGTGGGGCCTCCCGAGCCGCGAGCCGTACGCCCTCGGTTCGAGCGGCTTCAACGACTTCATTGTCACGGGGTGCAACGTGCAGGCGGGCTGGCCGCCGCTTCCGGCGGCGGCGGCGGCGGCGGCCTCGTCAGCGGCTGCGCCTCCTTCTGCTCCTGCAACGCTTCGGCGAAATTGAATCCGTGTGACTGGGAGCTGCTGCCCAACGGCACGGTGCGCACCGGCATCGGCTGCTGCCAGGCGGCCATCCCCAAGGACTACGTGCCCTACGACGTGCAGGTGAGGCGGCTCAACGACGGCGACGAGGCCAGAGCCAGCGGGTTGGCGCCCGTGTACGCGCTCATCGCCGAGGCCGGCTGGCTGACGCAGAGCCGGGCGGAGAAGCTGGTAGGGCGGCGCACGACGTGGGCGGTTCCGGTGATCTTCTTCTGGTCGGTTCAGCACGGCACCGCCCCGCCGGACGTGGGGACGACGGACAAATGCCCCGACGAGGCGGCCAGCAGCATCTGCAGGAGCAGCGACAGCGTGTGCCAGTACGAGTATTCTGTCGCCACCTTCAGAGGCTACTCCTGCCGGTGCGAGCCAGGCTACGACGGCAACCCTTACCTCTCCGGCGCCGACGGATGCAAAGGTACGTACCTACTCGATCCCATCTCCGACCGGCCGGCCGGCTTAACTAAACCAAATTAAAACTTATTTTATTATTTTTATACGAGCGAAACAAAATAATATTTTATGGTCATTTTTACGAGGGTTTAAATGGTTTTTCTAATAGTTTCTAAAATATTTTTGTCCAATTTTCTAAGGGAATTGCTAATCATCAGTCGACTGAAATCTGCGGGGATTTCAGTCGATTTCTCACTTCACTACAGGAATCGCGCGAAATCTCGACGGCCAAAACTAGTCTCGACGGCCACACTAATGCCGTCGATATAATATACGCAATCTCGACGGCCGTGTAAGAGCCGTCGTTATGTAAAGTTAGTCTCGACGGCCAGATAATAGCCGTCGAGATAAGGTCGCTCAAGCCCGCGCGCGCACCTTTTCCTGGTTTTCGTGGAGGCGGGAAAACATTATTCTCGACGGCTACACTTAAGCCGTCGAGAATAGTCAGTTATTCTCGACGGCCAGGATCAAGCCGTCGATACAGCCTGCTAGTCTCGACAGCTTGAGTCTGGCCGTCGAGACTGGTTCGCTCCAGCCATTTTCTTTTTTCGAATCTTTAAAATTATTTTATAATTTACAGACACGTTTTTTCCTTTGTAATTTTTTTAAAAAATGTTTATAATTTGTAAGAATAGGTGGAACATTCTCTTTTTTAATAAAAATCTAAATAAACTTACAAATAAAATCCTTTTTTATTTTAGTTATGCTTTTTGTTGTACGTAATGTGTCGTGTGATATGCATATTTATATTTAAAAATTATAGATTGAGTAGAAAATACTGTAAAATGTTATAATTTGTTACATTAGAGTGCAAAGATATTTATACATGGTGTCCGAAGAGAATGGTGCATACTTAAAAAATAATGTGCACATCTCAAGCGTATTTCATACAACTCACTGGAATGTTAGCTAAACCTCTGACCGATATGACCCCCTACACATGGACCTGTAATTCCGAACATAATTTTGCCGTAAAAAATTTTATGGTGATGCATGTTCATGTGTTATGCAAGACTAGCCAACACGCATCAAGAAATTTTGTTTTGAATTTTTAAAATAAATAATAGAAGATCGATTGACCATCGAATGGGGTACGTAGTGTCAGCCGTCGAGACAGACATCTATCTCGACGGCCAATGGAAAAGCGGTCGAGACAGGCAGTCTATCTCGAGGGTAGGCAACGAAGGCCCTCGAAACAGATTAGTCTCGACGGCCTCCCAATTTTAGCCGTCGAGAACATGTTAGACTGCATGAGGTGTTGCCTTGGGCCCACGTGCCAGAATGCGTAGGTGAGAGAGACATTTACCCGGTGTCTAAGCTCGATGGAAACCCTAGGCACCGTTTCTCCCTCTCCCATTCCCCGCCGCCCTAGCCGCCAGCCGCCTCCATCGTCGCCTGCACCAGCGCCGCCCCTCCGCCTCCGTGCGCCGCCGAGCTGGGCGTCTTCTTCCACTTCGCCGTCTTCAACATCGACACCATGGACCCCACGGAGCTCCTGGCCGTCGCCAGCGGCGACGCCCTCGCCGTGCACCTCCCCGTCGGCGCGGCGCACGTGGCCACAATGCCCACCGTCCTCCGCGTCGTGAAGCGCCTCGGCGCCAAGGTCGTCGTCTTCGTCGACCGCGTCGGCGACCGCACGGAGCTGCCCTTCGCCGCGCACCTCTTCCAGGGGTTCCAGTCCTACGTCTTCCTGCTCAAATCTCTGGACGCCGTCGGCACGGACGCCAACACCGCCGGCAAGATCGAGCGGTTCCTGGTCCAGCCGGCCGTATCTTGTTGCTATTCTCTGCCTCCGTATCTTGTTGCTATTCTCAGCCTCCAAATCTTTATTCACATCTTCCTGCTAGATGCGTCTACTTATTTCTTATAAGCTTTGTAACCTATTGTCCTTCTCTTCGCCATTGATTTCCAGGTATTGGAAGGCCTTCGTCGATTGCCTGAGAACAGAGAATGTGCAGACTGCAAGTCAAAGTGAGTGTTCCTATCCATCTAATAGTTTTACTGACGGCTACTAATGCATTAAACATTTATATCTATTATGTTTTGAGATAAGACTATTTGATTTGGCATATACTATGCATGTGGGGAATCAGATGTTAGTTACTAGTTAGAGAAAAGAGCTTGTAGTAAATTAGGAGCAGTTATATTGGATTTCCATATGTACTGATGCTTCGTCATTGGCTCGTTGCATCTAAATGATGAAAACTGTGTTTTAGTGGAAAAGAAGTGAATAAAATTGGTTGTTTGCAGTTACTTTCATATTTTTATATGTGGTTAGTCCTCCTCCCCCTATTTTTGCTCACAACTTCATATGTGTGCAGTGGATGCTTTAAATTCCATTTTCGTGCATGCAGTGTGGCCAAACACTTGTGATTGCAGTTCTTGTTCTTTTCAACATTTGCTAATTGTTTGCTCATACAGCAGAGGTCCTCGATGGGCAAACGTTAATCTTTTAGAATAATTTGCCTGTTCTTTCAACGTTAAATGTTCTATTCATAATATATTGGCTACATTAATTTCGTTGTGTACAAAGGAGTTAATGTAAGGTGACATAAATATGTAATTAAACCGAATAGGATTTTATCAGCATAGTTATCATGGTGATGCAACGTTAAATGAATTTGGGATATATGTGTGTTTTTCAGAACTGTTTCCTTCATATTTTCAATAATAATCATCGTCTATGATTTATTAAGCATGTTAATGTTTGGCCTTTTCCCCTGTTTCTCCTTTGACGATGTGACCTTGTCTTAGGAGATATTGTGCTACTTCAACTCTTCGAGCCATGTCATTATGCGAGGATTTTATTTCTCCCATTGCAACATACAAGCATATTTGCAAGTGATACCTACAAGGAAAGGTGCAGCGAGTTGAAGAATCTAGTGCTGATCATGGTAGGTTTGATATAGTCGGATAGAGCCGGAAAGCGGCAACTTGCTAGTTCGAACAGTTGAGATAATATATGATTAATAATATCGCTAATTCTTGATTTGGTCGAATGTGTATGCAAACTATTCTTTTGGATCAATATGGTCGCATATATGTGTTGAATGTAATTGTGTGGCCATCGAGCCATTTGGACATAATATATATATATATATATATATATATATATATATATATATATATATATATATATATATATATATATATATATATATATATATATATAGCTATACTCTAGAGTATAGATCTCTCCGTACTCCCAAGTGGTTTCGAATTTCGAGATGTCTAACAACCGTTCGAACCGTTGATCTTGTTCGTCTCATTGAAACGTTGTCGTGACCAAGTTTCATATTTTTTGAATTTGTTTACTATTTGTTTCATATTTTTAAAAATCAGCCATCCAATTAGTCGTGGTGCGTTCAAAAAAGCTGATTTTCGAACATAAGAAACAAATAGTAAACAAATTAAAAAAAATATGAAACTTGGTCACCGACAACGCTTCAGTGAGACTAACAAGATCAACGGTTCGATCGGTTGTTAGACATCTCAATTTCGAAAACCACTTGGGAGTACGAGAGATCCGACTCGAGAGTCTCTCTCTCTCGCTCTCTCTCTCTCTCTCTATATATATATATATATATATATATATATATATATATATATATAGTGGACTATTTAGAGTTTTTTAGGGTGCAGCAATAGCTGCAGAAAATTCAATTCTTTTTTTCTGAAAAATAAGTTTTTCTCGAGGGCCATTCTATGGCCGTCGAGAATAAGGATTGGCTTGGCTGGGCCGGGCCATGAGGTCGTGAGACATACCTCTCATCTGGCCGTCGAGACAGCCTGTCGACCTTGCGCCGCGTCGACCAGGCTCCTCCTCTCGACCGCTGGCCCGAAGCCGTCGAAACAGACAATTTCGACGGCCAGGCCGTCGAGACAGGTCGTCTCTCTCGACCACGCTGTCTCGACGGCCAAATCTCGACGGCCAGCCGTCGAGATTGATCTTTCTCGACGGTTTTCGAGGTTTTCTCGACGGCTTTGGCCGTCGAGATTTGCCGCCATCCTCGTGGTGCTTACTCGAGCGCCGCCCGCCATCTTCCTCCCCTCCGGCGACCTCCTCCTCTTCCACCGCCGCGCCGCCATGGATGGGTTAGGGTTTAGGTGGGGTTCAGGTTCGGGGTGCCGCTGGGCTTAGAGGGATGGCTGGGAGGCGGCGGCCCGGCGGTTGGTGGGGGATGGAGTGAGGCGGCGGACGAGCCGGGACGGGGAGGGCAGCGGTGGCGGGGGGTGTGTGTGAAGGCGACGGTCGGGTTAGGTTGGGTGGGGTAGCGTCGGTGGGGGAGGTTGGGAGGCGGGCGGCTAGGGCAGGAGGGGAGGAAGAGGAGGAGCAAGGGCAGGCTCGGGCCGTCGTGGTCGAGGCGGTGGAGGGAGGAAATGGGGAGTAAGAGAGAGTGGGAAGCAGGCTCATCTCTAGAAAATCGACTGATAGGTATTAAAAAAACAGGCGACTGCGCAATAGACAGTCCCATTTTCTAAATATTTTGAGATCTTTTAATTTTGAGAGTCATAGATTTTTGAGATTAAAGAATTCAATAACTTTCAGCCGAATAGAATCAGGCCTGGAGAATCTCTTCACCTGGGGGTCAATTCTCGCGTGCATACGTGATCACTACCGGTGAATGCGGGATGTGAATCCATCAAATAATTTCAGCCCTACAGGACACCATGCATGAAGTTAGTCGCTTCGTAACCGGCATAAACAAAAGTTTTACCTTACCTACTTTAGGGCCCTCTCTGGTTTGTGGCCATGAATTGCTTTGGTTGTAGTTGAAAAATTTAAGAGTCTTTCAAACGACACGGAAAGGTTAAAACATTATTTAAAAAATATTTCTCATATCTTCAAGAAAACCATAATTTTTTTAAAAAAAACTGTTATAAAATGTTACACTAAATGGTCTTAAAAAAAATAAATTTTGTAAACTGAATCAAAATCAAACCTGAACTCTAAACTATGAATCAGAGAGGCCTAATCCATCCGATCTTTTTTTGCAAAGTTGCGATGCAAGCGTATATGTATATTTGGTACTGCACCGCCTTCAACATACGTATATATCCATTGCTTCAGACATCAACGAGTGCGCCCTCCCCGGCAAATGCTATGGTGACTGCCACAATACGCCTGGAAACTTCACGTGCCATTGTCCGCGTGGGAGGTCTGGAAACCCCTACATCAAAGGTGGCTGCGTCCGTTCAACCAAAGGTGACCATGCCCACCAATCTCTACCTTTTATTTGAGTGTCTACACGTAGTCGTCTGAAGATATGACTTGAAACATAGAAAGAGAAACACATTAATGGCCCTAATTCATGTCTTTCTTTTCTTTTCAACCAAAGAACTAGTTTTAATTACAAAGGGGTCTCGTGAGTTGTGATATATGAATCCATTCACAGGTTTATCCATTGGCCTTCCTGTTGCCAGCGCCGTTGGTGTTATATGCCTGGTTGTTGCTGTGGTATTCATACACCGTATCTTTCGAATTAAGAGAGCAAAAATGTTGAAAAAGAAGTTCTTCAAGCAGAACCGTGGGCAGTTGCTGCAACAACTGGTATCACAAAGAACTGACATTACAGAAAGGATGATCATCAGCTTGGAAGAGTTAGAGAAGGCAACTAATAATTTTGATAAAGCTCGCGAGCTTGGTGGTGGGGGGCATGGCACCGTCTACAAGGGCATTTTATTAGACCTACATGTCGTGGCCATCAAGAAACCCAAGATGGTGGTTCAGAAAGAGATCGATGAGTTTATAAATGAGGTCGCTATCCTTTCACAGATCAACCATAGAAATATAGTGAAGCTATATGGTTGTTGCCTTGAAACAGAAGTCCCCATGCTGGTCTACGAGTTCATCTCCAATGGAAGCCTCTATGACCATCTTCATGTCGAGGGACTGAGCTCATTGTCATGGGGCGATAGGCTACGGATTGCAATGGAAACAGCCAAATCTCTTGCCTATATTCACTCAGCTGTATCGTTTCCCATCATACATAGAGATATAAAGTCTGCAAACATACTTTTGGATGATACTCTGACAGCAAAGGTTTCAGACTTTGGAGCTTCGAGGTATATTCCAATGGATAAAACAGGGGTAACAACGGTGGTGCAAGGTACCGTAGGGTATTTGGACCCCATGTACTTTTACACATGGAAGCTAACGGAGAAAAGCGATGTTTATAGTTTTGGCGTCGTTCTGATAGAGTTATTGACTCGAAAGAAGCCCTTTTCATATATGTCTTCTGAGGGTGAAGGTCTTGTGGCGCACTTTGCGACCTTGTTTACCAGAGGCGATCTAGTGGAAATACTAGATCCACATGTCAAGGAGGAGGGAGGCAAAGAAGTAGAAGAAGTTGCTGCTCTGGCGGTGCTATGTATAAAACTAAAAGGCGAGGAACGGCCGACCATGAGACAAGTGGAGATGGCATTGGAAAACATTCAAGCATCAAAGGAGAATGTTTTAGACACTGTTCTGTTGGACGAAACTCTGAATAACTGTTGTACTTCTGATTCCGTGTTAGGTGAAAAAGAAAGTAGTAGCACGGAAGGATGGAGCAAGCAATATAGTTGAGAGGAAGACTCCCAGACGACCATCATGTGACATATTTGTCGTCGACCAATCTAGATTCTTTCATATGATGAGGTGTATATCATAATATCTATTTTGTCTCTACACGGTCTTGTCAGATGCGGTCTCCCTCCAATCCTCCATGTTCAAAATTATTGTGCAAGTATGTAATAGTTTTTTCTCCTTCCTAGAATTAAGAATTCATAATTGTTAGAGTATATACGTGCCATGCACACGGTATCACCGCATACGTGATCCCGTGTGGTCATGCGTATTAATGTCCCTAGCGCCCTTCCTAATTGCCTCAATAATGTTGTATAAATTGATAGCTGAGATATGGAAGGTAGTCTGATGATATGTATTGTACTTTGTGATCATTGAAATATATCTAACAATTGTCCATCTACCATGGTGTTGACGGTTAATTTTTGTAACTTTTCATACACTTTCGACCATCAATATAGCTCCCAAATGAAGGAACATGGACTAAAATTATGCAAATTAACAAAGTTTCATAAGTTTTGGTAAGTTTATGTCTCCAGGGACCTACTGAGCAAAATTGAACCTAAATGGGAGAAAAAGCCTGGTCGGTCGACAGGGCTAGGGCCGGCCGACTGGCACCTGGTCCAAGCCGGGACTGTGGTTTCTCTAGGGATCCTAGAAGCACAAAAGGAGGCCATCCCAAGTCGGGACTGTGCTTTTGATTGCGCGTTAGATGAAAAAAAAGTAGTAGCACGGAAGGATGGATCAGACAATATAGATGGGAGGAAGACTCTCGGACAGCCATCATGTGATATATTTGTCGCCGATCAATCGAGATTCTTTCATGTATATGATGAGGGGTGTGTGTGTGTGTCATAATATATGTTTTGACTCTACATGCACTATAGGAATCTGGATCTCTATCAGCAGCCAAAGCCTTTGACACAGACCTAACAACCGACGACAAAGCCCACAGTCGGCGGCGGGCCGACGGTTAAGGTCCATCCACAGTACGTTGACGACACAACTATGGACAGCATGGGCCTCGGGTATCCTCACAGAAGGCCCATAAAGTGGCAAGTATGGGTGGCCCGAGTCAGCTGGAAGAAGATGGATACCACTTGGATTACATCAAACTTGGATGCCAAGGATAAGTCTAAGGATAGAGTTTAATCCCGTTTGATTAGGAGATTTGTATCTATAAATACCGGTGCGTATACATGCTGGACACTTTGGAGATAGGGTTCGGTACTACATACCAGATACGGCCATGTAACCTTATCCCCCCTGCACTATATAAAGAGGGAGGGGTAGGGGCCGTAGTATCATGATCTTGCATCTATGCTTTACCACAGCATAAGATCTCGAGACTCCCATTGTAATCGAGATCATCATAATCCCAAGAACACGAGACTAGGGTATTACCTCATCCTTGAGGGTCTAAACCTGTCTAAAAAAGTTCCCCTGTTTTGTGTTACCATCAGGCTTGAGATCTTCCGTAACCCGCATAAATTCTATTGACGACGACATCCCCCGGTTGAACACCCGTCGATAGCTGGCGCGCCATGTAGGGTGCGTCAAGATCATCGTCAAGCTTGATGTCATCGTCAAAATTGCCGGGAGCCGTCTTCATCCCATGGCCAGCAATGCGCTTTGGATCCCTGTATTTCGTTGTCGACGGCATCAACAACCTTTGTCTCTCCGATCCTAGAGGGACCCGATCTCAATAAGGTACCCACGCTTTAACATCCTTATTCACATTCGGACTGGTAAATTCTGCAGCCACTTTCTCCGATTCGATGAGCTAGCAACTCCATCCTGCATCCGCTTTCGGAGCGGGTGGAGAAGGACTCGGTGCCAATGCTTCCCCGGACTCGGATGCGATCCAATCTAGGGAGTCTCCGCATCCCAGCTCGGATCTCTCTTCGGGTTTAGGAACTCTGCCACTGCTTTTGTGCAGATCTTTCCTGAACCCGGGCCAGGAGGTTGAGAATCAATTCCCAAGGCCAATCGGAGCAATCCGATCGGCTCCGACTCAGTTCGTGGGTGTCATCAACGATGGCCAACCTCTCGGACAGAGTGAGCAGGTCAGCTTCTCCCACTTGGATTCCAAGTCGGAAGGTAGCACGGAGGCCTACAACTACAACGAAGTTTTTGTACTTGATGCCGGCGATCCTCACGCGACTTCTCTGCGCGCTGGGGATGATGCGGCCATCATGAAGGCGACCGAAGTCGAGCAGCGCCGTGCAGAAGATCGGGAACGAATGCGCCAGCTTCGAATCCGAGGCTGCAACGTCTAGAACGAGTTGCGGTGTATCGCCCTACCTAATCGTTTCGATAATGTTCTATATATAAATCGATGACCGAAACATGAAAAACCATTGAACTGTATGTACAGTACTCTTTGCCCGTCAGCTGGAGTACGTACATGCGAACCAGCCTTTGGTTGGTTGGCTAGGAGCAGCTGCGGCGATTCATTTCTTTCGAGTTCGGCGGTGGTCTCGATTCGATCGCATTTCTCGAAGTTTTCCTAGGGCCGTGTACACCCCGAATTTTATTAGTAGAGGGCTCTGGCCCGCCTCTTCGTGCCTTGTTGCCATTTGTGCAGTAGCGTATTCGTGCGTGTGCTTGGGGCGTGAGTGTGTTGGGCGCGTGCGTGGGGTGTGAGTTTCGCACATGAAGAGATACTATAGCTGTACCCCGAAAAGTAGGGGTGGACCCACCATGGAGGCTGGTGGGGCCACGGCCCCACCTAAAATTTTTAACCTTACTTATATCCTAGTTGGAGTAGAGAGCAAATATTTGATAAATTAGGCCGTAGGTGAGGCAGAATACACCTGGATGGCAGATTGGGCCGGCCCACTAAACATCAATCGCACGAACCGGCCTTAGGCCTCCAAGCCTCGGCCCAACTCCCCAATCCCTGAACCCTAGCCAGCCAGTGCCTCTGCCTGTTGCCTCCTCCTCTTCTGGTCTTACCCCGTGCGGTGCCCTGTCTCCCTGAGCCCGCCGCCACGCGCCAGACACTCCCGCGTGGCCCAGTGCCCACGTTCTCACCCAGCGCCCAGTTGCAGTCCCCCGCGGCCCGCCCCGCCGCCGGCGCAGCCCGCCCGCCCCCGTCCTTGCGAGGTTGCGCAACGGCCGCGCCCCGCCCATTGCGTGGCTACGCCAGTGCGGCTGTACGGCTTGCCGGCGCCGCGCCGTGGCCCCGCCCCGGCGGCTTGTACTGGTACTACACTCTGCACTACTACCTCAGCCCTCAAAGATTTTCTACATCATTTTGGCATATTAGTATTATTACTTAACTTCTATGTGTTCGAACTATATTTAAGTTTTATTGTCTTTTTGTTAGTGATTTTAATATGCAATGGATACGATCATTAACTAGTGTGCTTATTATTGTTGTGTTTATATAGTTTAACAAGTATACAGCGTATTTAGATAACGGTAGACAAAACTAATTTTAAGCTTGCCTCACTTACATTTTAGTCCTGTGTCCGCCACCGCCGAAAAGAGGTCTAAAAAAACGGAGTACGATCCATGTACCGCGTGTTGAGTGAATTAAGCTGCACGCATGGCAGCCTGGGAACATGGGAGTGGCACGCTGGGCTGATCTGTTCCTGCTCGTGCTCGTGGCTTCCAGGAACCTGCAGGCACCATAATTCGGGAATAATTAAATCAAGCCTGCATGCATCACGATTAAAGTTTGCTTGTTATTTTATGTTTTCGTGTGGTTGGCGGGAGATCGATCGATTAACCCACTACATATATGTGTAGATGATTTTTCTTTTCAAACTTTAGCGGGTGCTTTGTTTGTGCAAAAGAGGTACGCCAAAAACTAGGACTGTAGAAGGCCTGGTAGACTTTGAAAAATGTCGACCTGATGAAGTGTAGAAGACCTGATAGGCTTTGCAAGGCCTTGCTCTGAATCTCCGACCTGATGAAGTGCAGCGCCCGACGAATTAACCGAGCTGTAGAATAATTGTAAAATCCTCCTGTTTCTTTGCTTACCATCGATTGTGTATCAATGATCCATCGACCCACCCCCTCGGACATTCAGGTCCTCTTTAATTTTCTGCTAGTTTAGTTTTGGCTGGAGTTAGAAAATTTAAAGACCTTTAAAAGAAGATATATATAGAAGGCTAAATAAATTATTAAAAATATTGTTGACATATTTAAGAAAAATCCTTCGATGTTTTGAAAAAATATTTTAAAATATTACACCGAATGGTCAGTAAAAAAACAAAATTTTAAACGAAATATATCAGACCTAAAGTAAATTAAGGAATCAAAAGAACATTGATGTGCTGGCTTGCCTGAACTCCTGTACTTTGTCGTGCTCGAGCAGTTGCCATATGCTCAACGGTTTCATCATCGGCCAAACCCCAAGAGTTCGCCACCTTTTTCTGGTAGGTTATCCGTTGCAAGGATTATATTAAGCATGGCCGTCACAAAGGATAATGTGCAACACACTGTTCTGTTTGAGCAAACTTAGGAGAACCATGGTGTGCTTTTAATTGCGCATGTTATGTAAGAAAGAAAGTAGTACAGATGGATGCACGGGATGGGCAATATATTTCTCGTTGGGATGAAGACTCTCGTCAGGGATGCAAGCGGGATACTTTACTGGTTTTTGTTAACCCACTCCAGTTCTTTAGAAATACAATAAAAATAAGTCGTTTGTGTAATTCTAATTAACTAGAGCGTACAAATGGGTACTTGCAAGGTGTTCCGCTTGCATCGCTGCTTATGGCCATCACACACACTGCTAGGGAAAAGGGAGAACCGCTTGTAATAGTGTAAAAAGGCAAATAAATATTGGGGGAGGTGGGATTTGAACCCTTGACCTCTTGTCTCACACCTCACCCAACTAGCCAACTCACCCACGCCAATATCTGATAGAATGGGGGAGCTTTCCTTTTATCTATTCGAAAAATAGGCCTCTAGAAGCAGCTGGAGCTATTAAACCGCTTGTAAAGCCAAGCATCCTAAGCGGTTTGTGTTTCCAACCGCTTGTAGAGGTATAGCAGCGGTTGGGGACACAAACCGCTTATGATTTTAGGTCTTAAGAAGCGGTTCGTGTCCCCAACCGCTTCTAGAGGTCATTTTCTGGCTTGAGACTGTTTTGAGGCTATTAAACCGCTTGTAGAAGTTTGTTCCTTTTTTTGAACCGCTTGAGAAAGCTTGTTCCCTAGTAGTGATAATATGTTTATCGTTGATCAATCGAGATTCTCCCACGAACCGAACGGGCCGAAACCGAACGGGGCCGGCCTGTCACTATACGAACTGAACCGGGTCGGCCCGACGGGCCAGCCCGGTTAGCCCCATTTGTCCCGGCCCGTTTGGTCAGCTCTAGTTCGTGCTACACTGGAGTACGTGCACATTGGACGATGCATGCCTTGCTGTACATGTACTTAATTAGCAAGCATGTACAATGGTTGAGATAACAGTTATCTCTAATAATTGTCATGTCATTTATAAAAATGACTTATAAACAACTTATACAATGTTAGAGATGGTTAAAAACAGCTGCACATTTTTTTATATCACTTAACCACACACAATATTTCTTAATTCACGTGTAGAGCCATCTCTTCCACTAAAGAATGCTCAACTCTCTATACGCACTCTCTTCTTCACATCATTATCCATCATACATGGTAAATCTTATAAACGGATTAGAGACAACTGACGTGTACCATTTTACGTGCTCTTGAGTGAACCGTAATTAAGCTGCCTGGGAGTCAATAATTAAATCAAGCATGCATGAATCACTGCTAAAGATTCGGATACGTTTTACTGCCGACCCATCCATCCAAACTGGGCTGCACGGCGGACATGTGCGGCCACCGTGTCGGTAGTGCCCGAGAGGCTGACGAGTGGGACCCATATGTTAGTGTGGTGCGGTGGACTTCAACAAATCAGATTTGATTTTGAAAATTGTTTCAATTGATTAGAAAATGATCTAAGGTTTAGACAATTCATATCTTTTGATTCAGAAGTCCAAAAAATCGTAATCAAGTCTTTTAAAAAATAGATATACCTATTTATGAATTTTATTTAATTTTCTCAAAACATTTTTCGTGCTGTTTTATTTATTTATTTTATTTATGAAGTTGTTTTTGCGTAGAATCGTTTGCCCATGGAAGGTGTAGAAGATTTTGCTGCAAGACGAGAAGGAGAGTGGTCCCTAGGCAAGTCATATACAATATATCCTTGATCATGTTGAACACAGCTTAAAAATAAAATGAATTTGTTTGATGAACTGCATTGCTATGTTTACTATATTTTATGTGGGTGATTAGTACCTATTTGATGTGTCCATCCATTTTCTTAAATACATGTCGTATCACCCCTATTATTCATTTGTATCCTAGAATTATCATCATTTTGGTTTGGTAATAATGGTACCACTTGGGTTGGTACTAGCTTGCTTACTTATGTAGGTACTTTATAGAGGTTGATAACTAATCTGGAGTAGTGAGAGATATGGAACCGAGAGGAGAAGCACGCGTTGTTTTTGCATGTGAAAAGCGCGCATATATTGTTCTATCTGTGAGGATATATACTTCAGCTAAATGGTTATACTAGTTATGTGGTTAAACATGTGTTGCTCTTATGTGACTATCGTCATGTAGTACGTATATATCAGCAATGTGATTAAGAACCAAAGGTTGTTTTGACTAAGCTAAGAGCATGTACAATGCTCCACCTCAGCAGTCTCTATTAATTAAGTGCCACATCAGCTCACCAGTGACTTGGAAGAGAGAGAAAGAAGAGAGAGGGTAGAGCCGTCGCTCTGTGAAGCGACGACGCTAGCAGCCGAATCAAGAAGCTACCGACTGCTTAGCGATGGCTCCCAACCTTTGTACGAGAGTCGACTGCACTTGTTCGATCCGATGTGGCCTGCGCGGCAAACTCCCCTGAATCTTTGTTTTCTCGCGCCAAAAAATTCCTCACACGTCTCTCCGTCTCTCCATTTTGCCAGTCCATTCACGGTTTCTCAAGTCGTCTTCTTCGTCCGGCAATCGGCGGCGACACGAGTAACGAGCAGCGCGCGTGGCGGCGACGCGAGCTTCTCCGGCGACCACGCACAGAGCCCGGCCGGCGCCAAGTGAAGGTAAGCATCCAAACTAAATGAGGGGAGATGGATTTGGCTCGCATATGTGGTTAATGGCACGATTTGGGGGTTTAGGGTTCGTTCAAGTCCATGATTTGGGGTGGTTTGGGGATGAATGGTGAGGGGAGGTGCAGTGTAGATTCATACCTCACCAGAACCACGCCGATGTCATCTTTGCTTGTCCCCTCTCATCCTCCGTCGTGACGCCCGCCTCATCGTGGCCTCGCCGCCTCCATCGTCGTGGTGGCTCATGGTTCCCTCCTGCACTCCCATGGTGCCCAGGAGTGCCCGCGGCTCCCCTGGTCCTCCGCCGTGCCGTCACCCGCTCCGGCGGCGTAGCCGCGGTGTGCAGGACGCAAGGGCAGGACCGCAGGGCACCATGCTTTGCAGCGTCCGTGACCGTTCGCTGCAATGGCTGCGTGATAATCTTTGGACTGAAGTTGTCCAAATTCATGTTTAGTGCTATGAGAACGAGAGATATTTCTCTGACCAGCCTATGTACACCGACGAGATGTTTCGTAGAAGGTTTCGGATGAGAAGGCCACTCTTCCTACGTATTGTAAGTGCACTTGGTGAATGGAATTCCGAATTTAGAGATAGCTTTGATGCTACTAATCGAGCGGGTCTCTCACCGCTTCAGAAGTGTACGCCACAATATGCATGTTAGCATATGGTACCTCTGCTGATCAACTGGATGAGATACTAATGATCGGTGCAAGCACTGCATTGAAATGCTTGGAAAAGTTTGTTGAAGGGGTGATTGCCAAATTTGGTCCGGAGTACTTGCGACCCCCGAGGTGTGATGAAGTGGAGAATTTGCTTAAAGTAGGTGAATCTCGTGGGTTCCCTGGTATGGTTGGGAGCATCGATTGTATGCACTGGGCATGGAAAAATTGTCCGATCGCATGGAGAGGCCAGTTTACTTGTGGTGATCAAGGTGTGCCTACTATGATCCTTGAGGCGATTGCTTCGCATGACCTTCGTATATGGTTTGCTTTTTTTGGTGTGACGGGGTCTAACAATGATATCAATGTTCTCAATCAGTCACCACTGTTCATTGAGTCTTTGAAAGGGGAAGCTCCACGAGCGCATTTCACGGTGAATGGGACATAATATGATAGGGCTTACTATTTTGCGGATGGTATATATCCTGAATGGGCTGTGTTCTTGAAGACAATACCTCTTCCTCAGATGGACGAGGATAAATTATTTGCACTCCATTAGGAGAGGGCAAGGAAAGACGTTGAGAGGGCATTTGGTGTGTTGCAATCCCGCTTTAACATTGTGTCCCGCTCAGCACGGCTTTGAAAACGGTCTTCCATCGGCAAATTCATGAAGGCTTGTGTCATCCTTCATAATATGATTGTTGAAGATGAACGGGAATTAATCAGCACACCTCTAGATCTAAACCAAAGTGCAGAATCCTTTTTTGTTCTACCGCCGAAAGTCAAGAAAGGGGTAATCTTTGTTATTATGGTGATGTACTAAAAAGGAATTCCTCTATTCATGCTCGACCAACACATGTTCAACTCAAGAAGGATTTAGTTGAACATATTTGACAGCTCTATGGAAACAATGCAAATGTTTAGTTATGTATGTGTTAACTTATTGTTTTTATCTCTTTGTTTCACTTCTCTTATGAATTAATGTATCCAAATTCTGTTCAATTCTGTGAGACCTATGTTCTTATATGAAAATCAATGCACACTTTACATTAATACTTTTGAATTGAATGGTACAAAGACATTCTGTTGACTGCACTTCTAGGCCCAAATGCTACAATTCTGTGTGAAGTTCTTCCCAGGTAAGATAGAGAGCTTCTCCATGGTGCTGGATTGCCAATGATAATACAGAACCATGACAACCTTGTCGCACTTCCATGTTTACTTCTTGTCTATTAAAGTCATGTATGGATGGCTCACGTATTACTACTCTTTGCAGTGTATGATAGATTGCTTTTATTAAACGTGAAGTGACAATAGTTTCTCGATTTTCAGCTTGCTCATATATGCATGCACAAGCAGCGTGACTGAAATGCATTTCAGTTTTGAATTTTGTCATGTGTAGTCATCGAATTTTTTGGAAGTGACGAGTTTGCAATCCTGGAGTAGAGAAACGATGAGATAATTGTCTTCGGTAAACATCGAATATTCAAAGGCTCTATCATATTTAGACCAGTATTAAGTAAACTAGAATTTGGCTATATTATTTTTCAATGCCATGACAAATTATGTACACTACTATATATAATTTTTCAATGCCATGAAAAATTAAGTACGAATATGTAGGCTACAAAGTTAGATGCACACTTGATCACCACATTGTTTTAATCTCCATGAAAGCATTAAATAACCTTGTAGACAGCTTAGAGACAATCCATTGTATGGGTTGTCTTTAATATTATCTATAGGTGACATGGCAATGGTTAGAGACAGCTTAGAGACAACAGCTATCTCAACCATTGTATATGCTCTGAGTGGACTCATGTAACCAGGTCTCATCCATAGGAGCATCTCCAATGGATCCTAGTCAGCTGGTTTTTAAGATGGTCACCTCAGCTTTTTGCTTATGTGGAGGAGAGAGAGATAGAGACTAGCTCTTAGCTAAGAATCAGTCTCTTAACGGATTACAAGGTGCATTGAGACTATTACATATGGGCCCAAATCAATTTTAAAGCCAACACTAACTATCACCATTGAACAAGTTGTCTCTAGTGCCGGCTTATAACCAACTGCTATCTCTACCACTGGAGATGCTCTAGGGGAACAACCGCAGATCTAGGAGCACCCTGCAGAGCACACGGCACCGTGCATATGCTTGCATGATTCCGGTGGGACTAAAATTAATACACTCAATTGTTTGTCAATCGATCTATGCAAAACATCTTTTCTTTGATTTATTTGCTTATAATTATCTGCTTACTTCTTTATCTCTGATTTCAAGATTAAAAATGCTTTGATTTTTTAGTTTTTTAAATCTCGAAGATACACTATAAAATTCTGAAAAGCAATAAAATGCGCTGGATTTTCTATGCCAATTTAAGGACCTCTGGAAGTTGAGCCAAATTAAGCAGCATGGAAGCATGCAGGCGCCGCATCTTTCCGGATCTCGCAAGGATAGCTGCATTAAGCAAAACGTGGGGATTCTAAAATACGATGAATTAGGTGGAAGTGGAATGGTGGCATGCATTTTGTGAATATTTTTTGAGCAAAGGGGCAGGATAACTGCTTTACATTAATCAATAGGAGAGAGTATAAAGAAAGTACAGGTTGGAGGAGAAATCGGCCCTTCCCCCGAAGGGCCGTCGTACATTAGTTTAACTAATTACAAAGTACGCACCCACGGTTGCCTACAAGTGCAGGTCATATAACAGGAGCTGAAGAAAGACAGATCTAGGGGCGATCGTCTTGCAGAAAAACCCGGTTGTTACTTGTTACGTTCCAGCCATAGGTGCCAGATGTATGCACAGGATCCATCGTCTGCGCCGCGTGCATCTTCCTTGAACCCAGCCGTTGACAAACGCGCGGCGTGACCCAGACGACAGGGTTTAAGCAAAACCTTATTATATATGGACCAGCTAGCAGTATCCGGATTAAAAACTCAAAAGGGGGTAAAGTACTCGGCTGATATATAGCGATACCACCTTTGATAAAAATATACAGGCGCCGCTGCGCGCTCGCCGCCGACGCCGCTTTCGCTCGCCGCGCCGAGGACGCCGCTCGCTTCGCTAAGCGTGGCAGTCTTTGCGTCGCCGGCGTCATTGCTAGCGTCCGTTCTCTTCCTCGGTAAATGCGATTGCGTGCACGCTAAGTGCTCATGAACGCCGGGTCGCCTGCCGAGGTCGTCGTCGTCTTTGCTCGACGGCCCGTCGATCTATTCTTCTCTATCTCTCTAATTTGCTCGATTGGTAGCTTACAGAGTTTTTTTTCACTTTTTTATATTGTTTTTTCAGTACTAATGTATGGTGAAATTACTGTACAATCGTACTAAAAAAAGGATCGCCTGCACGAAACGTAAAACGCAGGCGCCTACGTTCTAGTCGGTCCCAAAATATATTAGGAGTGTGGTTGCCAGAGTTGTTTACATTGCTCATATAAAAAACACGGTTTAATCTGACAGCTAACCTTGCGGTGCACGTGATTCACGATTGGTCGGATTGATTCTTTTGAGTTAAAATTTATCAATTTTGTACTAACTATTAAGCGTAATATTTTATAGTAATTTTTTCAATACTTCACAAGATTTTATTCTAATGATCGAAAATAGTTTTAAAATAATTTTTTTCCAGCTTGGAATCGCGAATCAAAGATGGCTATATGTACGGAGTGGCGTGCCATGTAGCAGCTGCATATATATATAGGGATAGACTAGTTTGCAGGCGCCTGCAATTTGGTCAAACGTGCAGGCGCCGAAACTTCCACCGAAATATAACGTTTCTTCCAGTAACTGAAAAGGTGGAAAAACAGTATAAATTTACTGAAACTTTTAGCGCCAACACGATTTCGTAGGTTCGCTATAACAAAAATAAATACATAATAAACAAAAACAAAATAAATCTATAATAAACAAAAAACAAAATAAATATATAATAAAAAACAATATAAATATACAATAAACAGAAAACAAAATAAATCTATGCGGTGGCCAAACTTCCACCGAAATATAACGTTTCTTCCAATGGCGAAAAGGTGGAAAAAGCAAGACAAATTTTTGAAACTTTTAGCGCCAACACGATTTCGCAATTTCGTTATAACAAAAATAAATACATAATAAACAAAAACAAAATAAATCTATAATAAACAAAAAACAAAATAAATATATAATAAAAAACAATATAAATATATAATAAACAGAAACAAAATAAATCTATAATAAACAAAACAACAAAAATAAACCTATAATAAACAAAAAACTAAAAGTTCCACTAAATTTATATTGTTGTTCCATATTTCTATTCACCGGAAGAAATGTTTTAGAAGACTGGAACTTTTAGCACTGGTGTCCGGCGCCTGCAAAAAACTGACACTGCTGTTGTAAGGGCAGGCGCCTGCACAAAAGCTCAAAATAATGCAGGCGCCTGCCAAATAGCCGTGGCGATATATATATAGTAGTACGTACGTACGTATACGTACTGTAGCTGCGATATCTAAGCTGAGCTAGTGCTGAGTCTTGACTTCTAAGTACAAGCATGGAGCGCATCTTGCTAGTAGCCACTTCAGCATTTCTGCTGCTGGCCGTGGCGGCGGCGGCGGCGGAAGCTCCTGCGCCGGCGCCGATAGGGAAGGCGGGGTGCAACACCAGCTGCGGCGGCGTGAGCGTGCCGTACCCCTTCGGCATGGGGCCGCCACACTGCTACTGGCCGGGGTTCAACCTCACCTGCGACCGGAGGCACAACCCCCCGAGGCTGCTCCTCGGGGACGACGACAGCGGCGGCGGCGCCTTCCAGGTCGTCGGAATCTTCCTGGAGAACTCGACGGTGCGCGCCGTCCGACGCGGCGGCGCCATCAACATGAGCGCTGCTTCCGGCGCCGGGCTCGCCCGGTGGGGCGTCCCGAGCAGCGGGCCGTACTCCCTCGGGTCGGGCAGCGTCAACGTCTTCATCCTCTCGGGGTGCAACGTGCAGGCGACGCTGGGCGCCGGCAGCGTCGGCGAACTCGTCAGCAGCTGCGCCTCCTTGTGTGGCACGCTGACGCCGCAGCCCAACGACGCGGCGTGCAGCGGCATCGGCTGCTGCCAGGCGGCCATCAACTGTGACGACGTGTCCTACGACGTGCAGGTGAGGCGGCTCAACGGCAGCGTCGACGAGGGTCCGGTGTACGCGCTCATCGCCGAGGCCGGCTGGCTGACGCCGAGCCGGGCGGTGGACCTGGTCGTGCTGCGCGAGACGTGGGCGGTTCCGGTGATCTTCTTCTGGTCGGTCCAGAAAGGCGCGGCGCCGCCGGACGAGGGGACGACGGACAAATGCCCTCACGAGGCGGCCCGCAGCATCTGCAGGAGCAGCGACAGCGTCTGCAGGCCCGAGTATTCTGTTTCTGACGTCGGCATACTCCTGCTGGTGCAAGGAAGGCTACGACGGCAACTCTTACCTCTCCGGCGCCGGCGGATGCCTAGGTACCTACTCGATCCGGCCCTCCGTCGGCCATCGCACAAACAAAATCTCTTTACTTGGGTTAATTCTGGCATGCATACGTACGGTACGAGATCACTACCAGTGAATCTGTGATCGATGTGAATCCATCGCTACGGGCATCGAAACGTACTGCTGCCAGATCCGGTTCTCATTTTCAGTTCTGGCTTCTGGAATTACATTGTCAAAGGCGCGGAGACCTACCTAAAAATCAGTCGTCCAATAATTAGCAAAATCGTTTCACTTTACCTACTCTAATGTATCCATCTGATCCTTTCTTGCAAAGTTGAAATGCATGCGTATATATATATTTAGTACTGAATCGTCTTCAACATATGTACTATATATCCATTGCTTCAGACATCAACGAGTGCAACATCCCCGGCAAATGCTATGGCGAATGCTACAATACGCCTGGAAACTTCACGTGCCATTGTCCGCGAGGGAGGTCTGGAAACCCCTACATCAAAGGTGGCTGCGTCCGTTCAACCAAAGGTGACCATGCTCACCAATCTCTACCTTATCTTTTCAACCAAATTAAACTAGTTGAGCTGATCTAAACGGCTGAAATGACTAAACTTCGAGAGCTTCTCGAGATAGTCTCGAGATTCGGATCCATTTCATTTGACTTGTTTTTTAAAGCGTTAGGACCCATCTTCAAAACAGCGAAAAAAGGGACAAAAAACTCAAAGAATGTCTTTTCAAAACATAGATAAGTCATTAAGCTGTTAAGCCGTTAAGCTGAAAAGAACTGGGTAATTACAGAGGGAATGTACTACATATATGGATGTATATATAGCCTAATTAATTAATGGCCTGATCGACCTCGTCTGGATTTAATTAGGAATCTGTATATGCTCGGCCTCAATTGATGAAAAATATAAATCCATTCACAGGTTTAAGCATTGGTGTTGGAGTTGCCAGCGCCGCCGGTGGCATATGGCTGGTTGTTTCTCTGGCATTCATAAACCGTATGCTTCGGATCAGGAGGGCAGAAATGTTGAAGAAGAGGTTCTTCAAGCAGAACCGTGGCCAATTGTTGCAACAACTGGTAGCACAAAGAACTGACATTACAGAAAGGATGATCATCAGCTTGGAAGAGTTAGAGAAGGCAACCAATAATTTTGATAAAGCTCGCGAGCTTGGTCGCGGAGGGCACGGAACCGTTTACAAGGGCATTTTATCAGACCTACATGTCGTAGCCATCAAGAAACCCAAGATGGTTGTTCAGAAAGAGATTGATGAGTTTATAAATGAGGTCACCATCCTTTCACAAATCAACCATAAAAATGTAGTGAAGCTCTATGGTTGTTGCCTTGAAACAGAAGTCCCCATGCTGGTCTACGAGTTCATCTCCAATGGAAGCCTCTATGACCATCTTCATGTCGAGGGACCGAGTTCATTGTCATGGGGCGATAGGCTGCGCATTGCAATGGAAACAGCCAAATCTCTTGCTTATATTCACTCGGCTGTATTGTTTCCTATCATACATAGGGATATAAAGTCTGCAAACATACTTCTGGATGATACTCTGACAGCAAAGGTTTCGGACTTTGGAGCTTCGAGGTATATTCCAATGGATAAAACAGGGGTAACAACGGCGGTGCAAGGTACGATAGGGTATTTGGACCCCATGTACTTTTACACATGGAGGCTCACGAAGAAAAGTGATGTTTATAGTTTTGGTGTCGTTCTGGTAGAGTTATTGACTCGAAAGAAGCCTTTTTTGTATATGTCTTCTGAGGGTGAAGGTCTTGTAGCGGACTTTGCGACCTTGTTTACCAAAGGCGATTTAGTGGAAATACTAGATCCACAAGTCAAGGAGGAGGGAGGCAAAGAAGTAGAAGAAGTAGCTGCTCTAGCGGTGCTATGTATAAAACTAAGAGGCGAGGAACGGCCAACCATGAGACAAGTGGAGATGGCATTGGAAAACATTCAAGCATCAAAGGGGAATGTTTTAGACACTGTTTTGGTGGAGAAAACCCTGGAGAACCCTTGTGCTTTTGGTTCCGCATTAGATGAAAAAGAAAGTAGTAGCACGGAAGGATGGAGCAGGCAATATAGTTGGGAGGAAGACTCCTAAACTACCATCATGTGATATATTTGTCGCCGATCAATCGTGATTCTTTCATGTATATGTACAGTAATGTCAGATGAGGTGTACGTGTCATAATATCTGCTTTGACTCTACACAACCATATCAGATGCAGTCTCCCTCCTTGTTCAAAATCATTGTGCAAGTGTGTGATAGTTTTTCTCATTATTGAAATTAAGAATTCATGACTGTTAGACATGCCATGCACACGCTGTATCACCGCATGCGTGATCATGTGGTCACATGTATTAATGTGCATCCTTTCTAATTGGCTCGATAATGTTCTATAAATCGATGGCTGAGATATGGAAGGCCGCCCAACAATGTGTATTGTACTTTGTGATCATTGCAATACATCTGACAAATTGTCCATTTACCATGGTACAAGACACAGGTTACCCTCCTACGCTTGCTTCCGCAAACCCTAGCGTTTGCCCTCCATGAACGATGGTGTGCCCTCCATGAACGATGGCGTGACCCTGTCGGCATCACGTCTAACACCCCCTCAACATCCATGACCACGCCTCCACTCGTGACGAGTGGAGACCCAGCCATCTCTCCATCCTGCGGCACAGTGCAGGAACCACCAACCACGACAGCAGCGATAGCATGGCCTTGCCCACTGAACTCGGCAGTGGCCATGGCACGCATCTAGGCATCAATATCCTCAGCCTCTACCTCACAAACTTGCACCTTGTTCCATCCTTTGTGTATTCCTCGGCTACCCCTCTAATCACAAAGGATATCGTTGCCTTGACTTGTCATCCAACCGTGTCATTATTTTGCGACATGTTATCTTTGATGAGTCGTCTTTTCCCTTTGCCTCTTCCACCTTCTCTCCCACTTTCCCCACTGACCTTGATTTTTCTTCGGAATGAACGGGGTCCTCTTGTCCATCTTTGATTGCAAGTATGTCAGATGCAACGTCTGCACCACCATCGGCCTCACTGTAATTGATTGCATCGGCCTTGTCATTGGTCGGTCGAACCGTGGTTCTGGCCTTCAATTTTCAGCCCTGTCGTCGTCTCGTCGCTAACCGCTGTGTCGGCCGCGCTAGCCACCGCCTAGTATAGATGGATCTGGGGTCTCCTACCCTCATGCGGGAGAGAGGTATTTATACTAACCTAGAATATCAACTTACCTTAGTGCAATCCATAGCCCTAGCGTGTTCCACTGTCATGAGCCAGGTCGTCTCAGAGTCGATGGCCTTGAACACCAGATCTTCTGGAGTCTTGATCAACACGCTACCGAGGAATGACTTGACCGGTGTGTCGCCACTATCCCGTGTAATTGTCTAGACTTAGGTAATGAGCGGCAGGTATTCGGGGTACGTCAAACCATTGTTAACTTTCCGGTGATGGCCAAACTCAATCCCCAACACCTACCACCATCCGAACTATTTTTACATTGGCTCTTTCTCGAAATTGGCCCATCCGTCAGTTGGATGTCAACAATACATGGCACACATAGCGAGCCTGTCTACTGCACCCGGTCATCAGGTTTCGTGAACTCCTCTTACCCTGGTCATGTGTACCAGCTCAATGGGTCTCTCTATGGTCTCAAGCAAGAACCTAAGGCTTGGTATAGCAAGATCGCCTCTCACCTGCTCTCCTCAAGTTTGTTAGAGCCAAGATAAATACATCTTTGTTTATTTATCGCCTTGGTGCAGACACTGCCTACCTGCTGTTTTATGTGGATGACATTGTACCGACTGCATCCTCCACTTATTTGCTGAGTCGGACTATCTCTGGCCTTGAGTGTGAATTCTCCCTTAAGGATCATTGTCGGTTACATCATTTTATTGGGATTTCAGTCCAATCCCATCTTGGTGGTATGTTTCTCTCACAACGAAAATATATTCAGGATATCTCGGATCGTGGCGGCACTACTGATTGCGTGCATTCAAACACTCCTGTCTATACACAGTCCAAGCTCTGTATCAAGACCGTTCAACTATATGTATAGTACCTTTGTGCTGGTTGCAGTTGATCTAGCGATCGCGCGTCCACTGTCGGGTCAGTGCCATTGCCCGATCAGATGCTGTACGAGCTGGTCATTATACTGGAATGGAATATTCTTGGCTCGGAGCGAGCAGTTTGGCATGCATGTGCACGCTGGGCTCTTTATACGCCGCTGGCCCTGCCAATTTGTACTTAACCCGGGAATAATTAAATCAAGCATGCATGCATCACGATGAGAGCGGCATGGTTGTATTTGTTTTCGTGTGGTTGGCGGGAGATCGATCGATTACACCCACTACATGTGTAGATAATTCTTCTTTTCAAACTTTAGCGGGTGCTCTGTTAGTGCATTGAGAGCATCGCCACTATTTTTATTCTCCAGCAAAGTCTCTATATATCGCTAGACGAATCTCTATATTATGTTCTCTGTATCTATTTTCTAAATCACTATTCGTTCACTGTTTTTTTATTCGCTTCAGCAGAGTCTTTATCCTCAAAAAGATATAAAGATTGGTGAGAAGGCAAGTCGTCTTTTAAGAAAGATAGAAAGTAGCAGTAACACCGAAGGATGGGACGGGCGGACAATATATGTATCGCTGGGAGGAAGACTCCTGATCGATGGCCATCATGCCATATGTTTATCGCTGATCAACCAAGATATATTAATCCCCCATGTATATGCGTACAAATGTCTGATGAGGTGTGTCATAATGTTTGTGTATTTTGTATCTGCAACAAGGTGCTGCCTGATTCAAAACTCCTGCGCATGTGGAAATTCTTGGAATTAAATATTCATGACTGTCGGGACATTGGACAAACAGTACGCCCTAGTTGGTACTACACTGGAACGAGTACGTACATGCGTATATTCCCTCCGTTTTCTGTTTGGCTTCTATTACCTCTTTCATCCTTTGTCTTATTTAAAAATTTAGTACAAATAAAAAGAATTATAAGCTATGTTTAAAGTATAAAAAACGGAAGTAGTACTTAATTAGCATTAACGCGCGTTGAGGGAAGCTTAATTAAGCTGCCTGGGAGTGGAATCTTGGCCCGGATCGCACATTTTAGCATGCACATGCATATGCACGAAAAGAATGGTTATTTATTTTTTATATTTTTTTTACGCAAAAATGCCTGGCTGGCCTGCGATTAAACAAAAAAACTAGACACCCGGCGTCCGTTCATTGGGCGATCGCTCCATAGATAGGCGATCGGACGGTGGAGGGAGAAGATACCTGTGGAGTCCCACGCCCTAAACGTGCCAAAGGGCGACTGCACTGGTCTTCGCAGGTATCTTTTCCCTTCCCCGTCGGTACATAGAGCCTGTTGAAAAAAATATGCAGAATGAGCAGGACAAATAAATTAACCAGATCAAAAACAGCTATGGACATAAACACAAATGCCTGAAAAGGAATAAACATCAAGAACTTCACAAACAACACAGTTGATTGTAAACTCAAGACCAGCAGTGGATTCAAAATCATGGCAGCAGTAATAAAACTAACTTAAAGCTCAAGTTTTATTTAAATGAATTGCTCTCAGAATGTGCTAATGGGTTGCTAATATTAAATTAGCCATCCAACAATTAACAGGGCTTTAAATCACATGAGATAAACTGGATTAGGACAAAATTAAATAGTTGAACAGAACTGCCTTCAGAACACAATGGAACTTTGCAACTCAATATACCAGAATAATCAAAGTTCAATCAGCAGAGGAACTGCCGAACAATTGCCCAAAAGGCAATGAACCAGCATCAAACTTGATAACAAGTACCACGGCTGCAGCACCAACAGAAATATACTAAGATGAATATCTCTCAAAACAGTAGCATAGATACTAGCATATACTAGAGAGTTGCACAACAAGGATCTAAGGCAGTGCTAACAACAATTTATTCAAAGTCCTAAAATAGTTTATAAGTATATACCTCAGAGCAAGCAATCATCACCGAGCAATTAGACTAAGCCCACAACAAAGTACAAATATCCTAATCAGAGCTCGGCACCTGTTCAAAGAACAGTTCCCCGAACCCTAATTGGACCACTGTACAGAGAAAGATTAAGCAAATACTTACGATGCGTTGGAATCAAACCAACAGGATGAGGCAAAACATGAAGATCACTGTGCCAGAAAACAATTCGCCATGCTAGGAAGCACTACCGACGAAATGAATCGGAGATACGATGCCGACACTCCACCACGGCTAGAGCCCGAGGAGCAGGAGGACGCAGCAATGGGTTCACGGCAACCACCCATTGACCGTCAGGAACCAAAGTCGAAGAGGAACACCACCAAAGCAGCCACCACTGGCCGGCGACAAAGCCAAGGCGCCAGCGAGAGCATCAGGGAAGGCACACAGAAGTGGATGGAAAGAGGAAAACCGAGAGGGGAAAACAAGCTAAGAGCCCCGATAGCCAGAGAGGAGCACGAGACCTCCCCATATAGGCGAGAGAAACGGCGTCCCCGAAGTCTCCGGCCACTCCTTCATGCCCTCACGAGCCCGCACAAGTCGGAGACGAGCCAACTGCCGCCGCCGCCTTCTAGCTTGGGTTCAACGGAACCCTAGCTATGGCGCTGAACAGCCTGGGGCAGCAACGTTGCCCCTAGGGCTGGAAAAATAGCTCGTGGCTCGGCTCGGAGGTGTTTCCGAGCTCGAGCCGAGCCCACTTTTGGGGCTCGGGAAAATAGCGAGCCGGCTCGGGCTCGGCTCGTTTCTGACAGAGCTCGGTCTGGCTCAGCTTGTTGTCATATTTTGAACGTGAAACGCCTTTGGCTCGTGGCTCGGCTCGGGCAGGCTTGGCTCGGCTCGGAGGTGTTACCGGGCTCGAGCCGAGCCCACTTTTGGGGCTCATCAAAATAGCGAGCCGGCTCGGGCTCGGCTCGTTCGGCTCAGCTCGTTTCCACCCCTAGTTGCCCCCCTTCCCTTTTCTTTTCCCGTAATGGGCCAGATGCCCACCGGTCCAAAAGGGCAAAAGCCCAACAGAGCCCGCATGTTAGAGAGAGGAGGAGTGTGTGGGGGCTGCGTGGGACGTCGATCGAGTGTGTGACAGGTGGGAGCCACATGTCGGTGCGGCACGGTGGATTTTTAAAAATAAGATTTTTCAAAACTATTTTAATTGATTAGAAAATGATTTAAAGCTTAGACAATTCTTATCCGTGGATTCCAAAGTCCAAAAAATCCTAATTAAGTATTTAAAAATTTTAAAAAATATATATCTACCTATTTATGAATTTTATTTAATTTTTTCATAGCATTTGTCTGTACTATTTTATTATCTGTTGTTCTTTCTATTGTTTTTATGTAGAATCGTATTCGTTTCCTTTTGGATGGTGTAGAAGATTTAGCCGCAAGACAGAAAGGAGGGTGGTAGCAAGGCTACTCATATACAATCCTTCGTCGTGTTGAACACAGTTTTAAAATAAAATAAATTTGTTTCGTAAACTGCATTGCTATGTTTACTATATTTTATGTGGAAGATTATATATATATTTGATGTGCCCCTCTTTTTTTAATTACTGTTGTATCACACTATTATTCATTTGTAGCCTAGAATTATCATTATTTTGGTTTGATAACGATGGTACAAAACTTGGGTTTGTAGTCGTTTACTAGCCTACTTAGTTATGCAAGTGTTTCCAGGAGGTTGATGATTAATCTTGACTTGTGTTGCATGAGGGGCACCAAGTTGTGTAATTTGGGGTCACAACACTAATGGTTTTGGGCTACGCAACTTTAAGATCCAAGTATGCAGGGATCTAAGTGAGATATCCTACAACTTTAAACGGAAAATTGATAATTATCTCCAAAATTTTTTGTCGTGGAAACTTTGTTCTTTTTACTGAAAAGTTGAAATTTGATCGGTATGTTTAAATTTTGGGGTCAACTAGTTTCACACGATTCTCTTTTATATTAAGGGTTCACTCGATTATTTTTTATTTTTTATTTTTTTGTAAGCGTTCACTCAGGTTATTTTGATCGGTACAAATTTACTTTTATATGTTCTTCGCGTGTTTCTAATGGGATTGCACTAGCTCAATGAATAATTGTTGTATGCCTTTCTATGCATGTATGTACGTGATTCTTTTTGTTGTGCTACTATTTTTCCCTTGAAACCAGCTGTTTTTCTGTACAGAATGCAGGCAACTGCATGAATCATGTAACTGCTTATTTATTTGCACGTGTTTGTATTTTTACACGTATTAATCAACAACATATATAGCTAGGCAAGTATATTGCATGTAACAACAACATAAACGATTGATGTGCTTGACGATTGAGAAAGAGAAGCAAAAAATAAAATCAGTGTCACTCTCACTAGCTCGATCAGATGAGTGGGTAAGACGGGCGGATGGCGATGCCGCAGAGGCCCTCCGGCTTGCCGGCGACGTCCTTCTTCATCTTGATGTAGCCGTGGTCGCCCCACCCGCTCCCCCACGAGTTCTTCACGATCCAGTACGCGCCGCCGCCGCCGCCGGCGAGCTCGTCCTCCTGGCCGTAGCCGACGACGGTGACGCCGTGGTTGAGGCTCGTGCCGCACGGCCCGTTGTACACGCCCTTCCTGTAGTGCTGGAAGTTGTCGTCGCCGGCCTCGATGGACACCGCCACCGGCTGCGCCGCCACCGCGCTGGCCAGCGACGCCTCGCTGTTCGCCGCCACCCGCCGGAAGCCGGAGATGGCGGCGGCGGGGTGGCGCAGCCTGGCGGGGTCGCAGGCGCCGTCCTCGCCGGTGTAGGGGTAGTCGTCCCGCGCGGCGAGGCCGCCGTTGGCCGTGATCCAGCGCAGCGCGCGGAAGCTGACGCCGCCGGCGCAGCCGTGGTCCAGCGTGTCGCAGTCCACCAGCTCCTGCTCCGACAGCGACACCAGCTCCCCCGTCCGGATCTGATGTATCCCCTCCACCACCGCCACCGTCGAGAACGCCCAGCACGACCCTGCACAACATCCACACCATCCGACAACAGCTACATTACGTACTGGCTTCTTATTTTTGGAAATTGGAATAAATTTTTGTTCCAAGACCAAAATAATATGCAGCACCCGGTGTCGATTCTAAGATCAAGCCTTAGGTGCAGGGGACAATTGGTTAAAATGGTTTTTCCAATTCGGGTTATTCGGTTTTCTCATATTTCGGTTTTTGAGAACTAGGAACCGAATTCTTATCTCTAAAACCAGGAACAGAACCTTATTACCCGAAATATTTCGGTTCGGTTTTTCAGTTTTCAGTTTTAAACCGAAATTTTAGTAAAAAAGAAGGAACAAGGCAGTAGCGACCTGGATTCGCGGAGGGACGATGGCCGGCGGGGTGGAGGGGTGACGCCGTGAAGGGGCGGAGGGGCGACAGGGCCGAGGGGCGGTGGGCGCACGGAAGGGCGGCGGGGCGGCTTGCGGCCGAGCGGACGAGGCAGAGGGAGATGGGGCGACGGGCAGAGGGGCGGCGACTGCGAGAATAGATGGGAGAGGGGAGCAGGCAAGCAGTAAGGGTTGGGGAGGCGACGACTACGGGAGGAATTTGGGGAGCGGCGGTTGCGGGAAATGGGCCGAATGGCCAGGCCGAGACAGCTGATGGACCGAATGGCCAGGCCGAGACAGTTGATGGACCGAATGGCCAGCTTGGTTTATTCGGGAATTCGGTAATTCAAATCTGAGAACCGAACCAAACCCGAAAACCTGAAATTTTCTAAAATCAAGACCGAACAAAAATCCATAAACCAAAAACCCCGCAAAATTCGAAGATCCGATTCAGTTTCAGTTTTCGTTTTTTTTTCCCACCCCTACCTAGGCGTGTGGGAATGGACAAGCTCACTCCTAACACTAGGCTAGAAGCCAAATATGGCATATATGTCGATCCAGCAATCCCAGTGGTATGAACAGCTTAATGAGCATATTGTCCTTTTGATCTGTTGAGTTCAGTCTCACATCGAATATTGCTGATGAGGTAAAACAACTTAAAAGATGGAAGCATCCCTCACCGATAATGCTATTCTTTTGGGTTGAGTTAGGACAGGACATTAATTGTGACTACAGTTGGTGGGTATCAGAGTCCACATAACTGACTATGTGCACGTATCCGACACAAACTCTAACAAACTGCAAATTGGTGAATATGATTTCATCACAAGAAGCTTGATGTTGTCCCGTGCGGACACCATGCACTAGAACTCTAGTTGATACTTCACAACTTACACCAATCAGTCCAAAGAGTTTCACTTGGTCTCTAACCAACCGCCTTGTGTAACAAACACCATTATCCTGCAGCACCTGTTGTGGCTCCACCTTCAATTGCACTCTCCGCAATTGGAACTAACCTCTCCTAAAGCCTGTACAGATAAGAGATCCCTCTCTTTTCAATCATCATAGCCTTGCCACCTTTCATGATCCTCATGGTCCATCTTCATCAACATGGAACACCATCGATCCCATCTTCATGTAAGGAACCGAGTGAGATCAAATTTATTTTGAGCTCCAGCATGTCGTGTAGAGACATGAATTTCGCACCTCTATTGAGATCTTCTACATGGCCAACCTTGCTCTGATAACACTTGTTTGGGTCCTCTGCGATCCTGTCATCTCATGACCCAGCAGCGATCTGAATCCCCTAAGACCAGCACAAGACCAACACCTGGTCTCAGCTCAAGCCCCCTACATCCATTGGCATTGAGTTGGACCAGGACATTGGTTCTGACTCTAGTTTGATCAATGGATGTAAGGGACCCGAGCCTTAGACCGGATGCTGGTATTAGAAAAGCCAGATCGCCGCTGGTCCATGAAATGAAATTAAGGATCACAGCAGGTTCAAACACGATCATCGTGGTTCTTGCTAGGTTGATTTGCATCGCAAGGATATGTTCAAGTGTGTAGCTACTAAATTACTCAGGCTAGCTAATCACATGCGTGAACGTGGTAATTAATGGAGGAGGCAGGAGCACATGTGGATCATGGAGATCATGGAGCGCCATGTGAAACACAGGCTGACACACAATAATCAATTGATTGGAGATCCAGGAGAGATGGATGAGACGCACCGCATCTTCCTTGGTTCTTCACCTCCGTGACGGCGCCCCTCTCCCGCCAGTCCACGCTCGCCGGCGCGCCGCCCGACTCGTTGAAGTACGCCGCCGCGCCGCCGACGTCCACCGGCCCGGCGCGCGTGGTGATCATCATGATCTGCTCGTCGTCGGCGGCCGGCGCCGGCTGCGGCGCCGTGTACATGGCCGTGAACTCCTCGTTGGTGAGGTCGGTGAAGGCCGTCTCGCCGAGCTCGTACGTGAGGCCGGCCGCCGCCGCCGCCTCGTTGGTGGCCTCGATGTACAGCACGTTGCGGGCGTAGACGCGGAAGCGGCGGCGCTCCTCGTCGGCGGTGGCGTAGGTCCGGCCGTACTCCGCCTTCCACCGCCGGAACCTCTCCAGCATCGCCGGATCATCGTCGCCGTCGGCAGCAGCAGCAGCAAGCAGGCGGTGGGTGGCGGCCGAGGAGCAGCTGCCGGCCATGAGGAGGAAGACGGCCAGGAGGAGGAGACATGGACATTTGGGGAAGAAGGAAACCATGGCTGTGTCACTGTGTGGTCTAGCTACGACAGTCAGCACGACGAGCTCGCGCTTGTCAGTACAGGTGTTGCTTGGCGCCAATAGGCGTTGCTTCTGGGTCTTGTGCTCAATTATGGAGAGGTCGATAAAATCGTGGTTAGATAAGCTATCAAAGTCATTCATTGACCATGAGAGCATAAATTAAGCATACCAATGGAAACAGCAAGTGATATAAAAAGACATTAATTCTATATGGCCATGGAGCCAATACGTGCTAGTGTTTTGGACCGTTCGTTTTGTTTCATCCAACGGCAGGCCATGGCACAAGACAGATAAATGCATTAGTTTGGACCGTGCATACTTGAGTTTATCGCTACCGTCTACTGGGCACGACACTTGGTATTATTACAGAAGAAGCGTGACAAATGAAGAAAAAAAATCTGCAAGATGTGTCCATTCACTGAGGTCTTCCCTATGAAAAATCTTAATTATGGGTGGAGACTTATAACAAGCTTCGCTAAGACTGTATTTATTTATTTTGATTTGTTGATGCATCAGCTCCATTGTGAACTAAATTTGTAATAAGTATTTAAGCCACGTACATCGTATGATGTAGAGGTGGGATTTATTTCCATTACATAAAAAAAAAAACACTTGATGGGCGACTTGGGCGACAGCCCATTTGCCATAGCTGCTCCTGTGGCCGGCACTTCACTCCTCTTGAATTTCAATGTTGTCGTGCCTCTTGCTTCCCAAACCGAGCATAGCGGCCGACAACTTGGCACACATAATGGCTTCAATGCCTCGCCTCCCAAGGGGATTTGCAGGTACGCTCAAAATCCTACTCCTGTAAATCCTCAAGATTTGCAGGGGTGGACTATTGTGTGAGTAAAGCGGAAAAACAATTTTGTTAAGTTTTATGTTCAATATGTGTATAGGGAGGGTTACAATTGGATTTTGAGTTGTAATAGGCAGAGTTGGTTTAGAGTAGGAGTTGAACTCTAGCCAGGCCTCCTAGGGATGTTGATGGTCCGGGTCGACCCACTGACCCATCTACCCGCCCCATTTGTAGAGAATATCGTGGGTAATCGGTTCGGCCCAGAAAAATCAGGGGACAACCGAGGCCAAATCCAATCGACCCATAGGGCCCGGTGGTCCGTCCCTCCCCTTCTCGTCTCCCTCGTCTGCATCGCCGCCATCCTCCTGTCCCTCATCAACGTCGTCTGCTCCATACCACCGCTGATCATCCTCGCGTGCGGCTCCAAGCCACCAAGCCGGCAAGCCCTCGTCGTGTAACATCCCCATTTTCAAAATCCTAAAAATCATGGCATCATTATTTTATGTGCATGAGTTTCGAAAAATTAATTAATTTGAAAATGTGTATGTTACCTTCTAAAGGCTAAATTTAATATTTTAAAATTTTGAACTAATTATTATAAATGTCAAAGTAAAATTTTGGTAAAACAAATAATTTGGTTTTGAAATTTTAACATAAGTAATTGCAAAAGCCAAAAGAATATTTTGGTAATTAATATTTTAGCTTTAATATAAAGAATGTTTAGTATTAAATATAAAAATAATATTTTGAGTTTCAAAATAATCATTCAAAATTTATATTTGATAATAAATGCTTTGATGTGAGTTTGATAAAAATATAAATAATTTAAATCTAAATTTGAAAATAATTGTACTATTTTGACCAAATTTGATTTAATCAAATTATGTCTAAATTTTATGCCAAAACTTTGGAAAATATCTGTTAAAAATAAAAATTCTGAAATACTAATTTTAAAATAAAAATATCTTTCAGTGGGTCCCACCCCTTCCCTTTTTCTTTTCTTTTTCCTCTTTTCTTTTTCTTCTCCCCTTCTTTCTTTTCCTTTCTTTTCTCTTTCCTATCGGGTTGTCTTCTTCCTCTGGCTTCTCTCCTCCACGCGCTGCCTCGCCGTGGGCTCCTCCACAGTACGCCGCCGACGTGGAGTCCGGGCGACGCCACCCCCACTTGCTGCCGTGGACCCCGCCGTCGTTGGCCGCATCCGCCGCCACGGCCTATAAAGCCGCACCGCCATTGCGCCCTCCCGCTCCTCCTCTCGTCCCGATGCCCCGGGTGTCGCCATCGCCACTGCCGTGGCTGCACCGCCGGTAAGCCTCAAGGTGAGAGCCCGATCGCCGCCCGTAAGCGGCGACAAGTTCCTCCGCCTCGATCCATCCCCACGCCGCCGCCACCACAGCCTTCCCAGCTCAAATTGCGCCGCCACCATCTCCTCTGAGAACCACCGCACCCTCCGAGCACCTACACCTTTCCTCCTCGCTGCCCTCCCTCCGCCGGCGCGCCACCTCCCACCACCCCGAGCAGCTGCGGCCCGCCAAGGCGTCCTCCAAGACCGCCGAGCCTCCCCGAGACCCCACTGCCTCCTCTCCTTTTCGCCTCACTTACTCCCACCGGAGCGTCGCGCCGCCGTCGCAGAATCCCGTCGCTGAGCCGCCTCCCGCCGCCTCCCCTGCTCTCTGTCTCTGCCATGCAGGCCCCGCCCGTCGGTCCTCCTCTGCTTGGTACCGCTGCCGCCTGGGCCCCGCCGTCACCCTCCCCGCCCCTCAGCGCTGAGCCGGCCCAAACCGAGCCGAAGCTAGGCTGCTTGCACGCTGGCCTTGACCCACCACCCTGCCCGCCTGCCAAGCCACTCGCCCGATTTTCCCCAGCTGAGTTTTCCTCCTGGGCCGAAGCTAGCTGCCGGCCCACTTGCTGTTTCCTTTATTTTACTAATGCAATTAATTTATCATTTCCATATCTTTTGCAATATAGCTTCAAATTTAGTAAAATAAACTTCTACAGCTTCATAAAAATGTAAACTTTAATTTAAAAATATCATTTTCACCATTGCATTCATATTTTTGTATGTGCATTTATTGTGTGATTATTTGTTTGCGCTAGATCCGGATACCGGTGTCGTTGGAGCCGAGGACCTATCCGTACACCCGGAACATTGGATTCACGGCAAGTCATTGTTGACTTTTTCCCTAAAATATTTGTGATCATATTGCTGCCTAGATTTGTAAATAATTTACTAGATTTGCTAAATGCATACTATATTAAAATGTAAAAATGCTACTTGATTAGGCTAATTAGTTAAATGCCCAGCAAATTTATTATTATCGTATAAACCCGATCCTTGTCAACCCTAGGAATATATAACTTGTTTATTGCCATTTCGTTGGTTTGTTAATCGTTAAATGCTTAGCCTGCTATTTATTGATTATAGTCGTCACTGTTATTTCATGTAAATTGCAATGTTTGAAATGCGTGATTTAAAGGCAGTTGACGCTGTCGTGTTTGATAAAATGGGACTATTGGGGTACAATAGTTATTGTTATAATGGGAAATTATTTTCGGAAAATCCTGATTTGGGTGGATGGTTGTATGGATTGGTGCAGTATGCACGAGAGTCGGGCCCAGTGTGGGAACCACCCAAATCCCTTAGGACCGAGTCCTTGAGGTAGACAAACTAAGTTCAACAGTGCGACCACGAGTGCTTGTATGGGCAAGCCCTGGTTGAGTACCCTTCAAACTCTTAGTTCGGGCATCTCACTTGGTGGAATAGGCAGCGCAGAATCCGTAGCACACGGTGTCGCGCAGAATCCGTGGTTAACGGAATTGAACCGTGGATAACGGAGACCGCTCAGATTCGAGCAGATTTTGATAGTGCCCGCAGATGACGGTGCCACAGAATTGAGTGCAGCATCCGTGGATAACGGTGTCGCACAGATTTGAACCTATTGGCGCAAGAGGGGGCCGCTGGCAACTGAGTACCAGACCAGAGGTAGAATCCTTAGCGGTGATGCCTGAGCTAGGAGTGAGTTGGTTAAAGACCTTGTGGTGGTTTACTTTGTAAATTACCTCTCGTGGGTAAAGCGTGCAACCTCTGCAGAGTGTAGAACTGTCTAGATAGCCATGCCCACGGTCAAGGGCGGGCGACGGAGCGCTGCCTCATGGTAGTAATTTTCTCAATTTGTTTTCGAAATGGCGCTTTAAAAGAAAACCACGACAGAACGTCGTGAGTCTTGTTTTGGGCCTTCGCAGCAGGACGCTGTGAAGTCATTGAGTTAGCATGGCAGGTAGTCATGAGATTTGCATGGCGGCTAGCCCTGAGATTATAATTTTGACATGGCGGATAGCCTTGAGATTTGGATTTGGCGGCTAGCCCTGATATTGGATTTCTATGGCAGATAGCCACGTGATCATTGGATGGATATGGCAGGTAGCCATGAGTCGCCCGTGCTGGGTTAAAACCGGTGGGTAGCCGGAGATTCAAAAGAAAGATATTTGTTTTAACTCTTCTTAACCCTTTTTATATTTTCAAAGATATAGTAAAATTTATAAAGATGGCTTTCCGCAAAAAGAAACCCTAATCCCTCCTAGGGATGGCAACGGGGAATTCCCCGTCGGGGAATGGCTCCCCATCCCCGTCCCCGCGTGGGGAAAAATTCCCGTCCCGTCCCCATGAACGCTCACGGGACATTTTCTCCCATCCCGTCCCTGAAGAATAAATCCGACGGGATCCCGTCCCGCTTAAATTGTATCTAATATGTATGTATTTGCTATTAATATAAAACATTATCATATATATATTCTCATAGTTAATAAATCATCATATATGCATCAAAATGATCACATATATATATTGGATGATCACTTGACAAGGTCATTATTTATTTTTGTCATTAACTATTACATGAAAACATCATCACATTAAAGATTAGCGGGGCCCCACGGGAACGGGACGGGATGCTTCCCATCCCGTCCCCGTTTACCCGACGGGGAAAGAAATTTCCCTGTTTGCATCCCTGGGAAGAAAGCTCCGTCCCGCCCCTAATAGGGAATTCCCTGAGGAATCGGGATCGGGCCCCATTGCCATCTCTAATCCCTCCTTTGCTAAGCCCTCATTTGCATATGTCAATTTGGCTTGCGAGTATTTGCACATATACTCACCCTCGCGTTCACTCGCGGGGCTGCTCATTCCAACGAGCAGGTTCGGAGTCTCAGAGTTACTATCCGGACGATGGTGAGCCCGAAGACGGTGACTTCGCCGATGGTGTTCAAGACGTGGATTTCTCCGACGCCTAGGATCGCTACTACAGCCTTGCCTGTGGGATTTTTGTTGAGAGTTCTCTTTTGGATTTTACTATGTACCCATGCTTCCGCAGTTATATGGCTTGCGTGCCAGTCTTTTGTATTAAGAGCCTTAATGGCTGCACTCTGATGTAATATTAAATGTTTTAATAAGAATGGTTATGATTCAAGTTCTGGAAATCTGTGTGTACTAGCTATTGATCCAGGGACTAGTACAGTAAGGCATAGAAGGGACTCAACTTGTTCAGGCGGGTCCCGACACGTCTCCTCGTCGGCGGCCAAGACATCGATCCCGTGCTACGTTCGAGCAGGCGCAGCGGGATAGCAGAGTCGTTGTTGAATCTATCCTGAAGAGGTTATCTGCCACCGAGGACGCGCGAGCACGAGCGCTATCATACCGGCGATAGCGGCGTCCAATCGGCGACACACGGCTGCAGGCGATGTTTTAAACATAACCTGATCCTGTTTTGTTTATTTAATCTCCTTGCTTCTCGTTCTTCATTCCCGGCTAGTTTGCTTCTCATTCTTGCATTCTCTGCTTGTTCTGAATTTTTTTAATTGATACTACTGGCGGGTAGCAGTTAGATCTGTTAGTTTCTTGGGTAAAAAAAAAATATTTCAATTTTCTTTGGATTGTCAATTTCGGGGCATTCTTCCTTTGTGTTATCAATGATAGGCAAAACGTCAATTAGTATATTTCCAGGTTCTACCTTGACTAATCTGGTTGGTTTGTACTAATTTGGTTTGGTTGGTTGACTAATTTGGTTGGTTTGTATATTTCCAGCACAATCCCAAGCATTTGAAATTTTTAAATGATTGTGGACAAGGAATGCATTTTTCGTCATTACTGATTCTTGAATGACAACAGATCTGATAGCTACTCTGTCTATTGTGGTAAAAGAAATGCTAATTTGGTCATCTTTAAAAATGTATTCAAAATTTTCAATTGCTTCCTATCCTGTACGGTTGCAATGCAATATGCAGCAAGAAAAATGGTCCGACCTGTGTCGACGGTTGGGATATCGACCCAAGTCAACCAAGGTTCTTCAAAGAGGAGATAGGAGACACGCCGAACAACCACGAACAAAGAACGAAGCGAGCAGGGGTTTTATCCTGGTTCAGGCCTCTCGGGAGAGATAATAGCCCTACGTCCAGCCTTTCTTATATATCAGAGATGAATACAAGAGATGGCTCGACGAGACGTACAAGTCTCGGCGAGATTATGGTGTACAGGAAGCAATAATGCGAAGATCCAGTGCCAGGAGCCCCTCTACACGCCGTAGGGGCTTGGTTTATATAGTACAGAGCAAACCGATCTACCGAGGGAATATCGGGCCGGGCTAACTATGAGATCGCAACGAACTCATACATGCCAAATATCTCCCGAGGCAGATAAGGCATACTCCTAGTCTTGAGGATCACGACTCCTAATCCAATCCGGGAAACCAACGTCCGGGTCTTCACGTAGCCGTGCAGAACTTCTTGTTCGAGTCGGACTCAAACACGATTCCTTGGCCACTACGCACCACGCCAGCCAGGAAGCTGTTCGGCAGGATGCATATGGGCCAGATAGAACCTTCCAGGGAGCTGGGCCCTGGTAAGCTGTTTGATCGGGCCGTCAGGGAGTGGGCCATGGCAATGGGCCGTGATTCAATCCCCGACAACCTGCAAGACCCATTGGTCCGGCCTTCGATCCACAAAATTGAATTAGGGTTGACCCATCGACCCACAAATTTGTTTTGGATCACATGGTCCGGATACGGTCCAGTCTGGGTCGGACCATGCTCATCCCTAAGGCCTCCACTATATAAAGAGGGCAACATTGGTGTAACCCATAACAACAACTGCATAATAGTAGCATAGGTCTGAGAGGGTTAGCAGCCAGTCTGTGGCCATTGACCCGGGCAACTGGTATGCTGCGATATTGTGAATTGGGGAGTAACACCCATAATCAGAGCCTCACAGAGGTAGGCGTAAGCCAAACTACATTACCAAACATCGTGTCGCCTGATATTGTTCATGATCTTGCATTGGTGTAAATCCTAACAAGTGCTATCAAAGCAAGGTTTGCGAGGTTGGCCATGCAAAAAATTTGGAAGACACGAGGTTCATGAATACACGGGTGCCGTGGAGAACGCCCTAATGGCGCAAGGTGGAGCATTGCGGCGATCGACGATTCGATAGATGGAGTCGGACACTTCGGGCAAGAGGCTCGAACCGTTCAATAAACTACCGTTGGCAGGGATTCACCAAACCGGATGGTAATCGGGCCGACAATATAGCCAGTGAGGTCAGTATGAGATGGCAACGACCTCGGCGTTCGCAATCAGACCGCCAGACGCGGAAGGATGTCGGAGAGAACGAAACAGCGGGAGCAGTGATGTGACCGGATGTTGCATAGGAGATGCTGCATCTTTTGTCATGCACAAATGACATGAGGAAGCAAATCGGACGGGCTCAGATTGGATGTGGAGGTAAAGGTTATTTTTTGGTGTTTTTCTGGCAACCGTCGAAAGTCCTCGGTAGGTCCCACGATGCAAGAGGTTCCCTATGCACATGTGGTGAACAGTATTGTGCGCAATGCTGTAGTCCGACCCAGGCGGGGTGCCGCACAGCGCAAAGCCATACCCTTAATCCCCGAATCGATTATGTATTCTCTATATAGTGATGACTATCTAAAATATGAGAGGAACAAAGATCAACTTCACAAATTTCAAATAAAGAACATATTAAAAAAACTATTTATGACAAGGTCAGGGAGTTAGTTAGGGGATCAAGGTTTTGTGATTTTGAGAATGATCATGATCAAAATGAAACGAGAAGAAGTGTGCTCCGGCCCAGACGGTGCTCCCAGTGGAGGCCCGGGTGGGGCACGCAGGACGCGCTTAGATCCAGCCATCCAGGAAGGAGAGTGCTGGCGCGGGAGGCGAGTGGCGCGACGGCGACAAGGCCCAGGAGGCGGAGTTGCTGCATTAGGCTAGTGATGATGGGCGCGTGGAGCAGGCTAAGGCCGAAATGGTGTCGCATGAATAGTGTGTGGATTTCTTTTTCGTGCAAAAATTGAGGAATTTTAGTATGAGAAGAAAGGGGAGTTCTACTCGTGGCAGATTTTCCTCAGCACTATAAAAGCATGTCCGAGGGGGTTTTGAGCGCAAATTTCGGAGGAAATTTTAGAACGTGAGATTTTGAAGGAGGGAGTCGTTCTTGGAGCATGGTTGATGATCTGTTCAAGATGTCGAACGGGTCGGGTGTCAATAAACCCATCGATAAGTAGTTGACGTCGGGGGAATCGCACATCGGCAAGATGAAGCCAACAGTATGAATTTCGTTTTGGTGAGGTTTGACGGTACGAGAAACTTTAGTTAATTGATGGCAGGCGAGGGTTCAGGACCTGTTGGTGCAGCAAGGAATCGTGGTGGCTCTCAGGGAGAACTAATAAACCGGAGAAGGTGGAGGCCGATGATTGGAAGGAGATGCGGTTGCAGGCAGCAACAACCATAAGACTTTCTCTCAGATCGGTCATGTAACATGTCATGAAGTTGTCATCGCCAAAGAAAATTTGGGACAAATTGGCCCGTCAGTTTATGTCTAGTACTTTGACCAGCATGTTGTATCCGAAACAGAAGTTGTGGACTGGCGATGCAAGAGGGAATTGGATTCGTAAGCGCATATTGATGTTTTCAACAGGTATGTCACGGATTTAGCACATCTGGATGTAACACTCGCCAATGAAAATAAGGCAATAGAAATATTGCCCATAACATAACAACTTAAGATAACGAAAGTGCACATTTAGTTTACACATTGACCATACATGACGACAGATGACACATTGATCACATATGGAAACTTAGCAAGTAGCTGGTGCCCGACGACTGACGGCCTAGCTGGTGAGGTGGGACATGAGGTGTTAGGCTTGCTTAGTCATGGGTCTGGCATTGGTTTACAAGCTGTTGGGCCCCAAACCTAGTTGTAGGCCATTATCAGGTTAGATATCCAGGTTGCAATTTTATCCGGATATTCGTATCCGCTCCGTTTCCGTCGGATATCATCAATACCATATCCTCTCCGTATCTGCTTAGGTCTATCCGGATAATTATCTGTATCCGCTCCGTTTCCGTCGGATATCATCAATACCATATCCTCTCCGTATCTGCTTAGGTCTATCCGGATAATTATCTGTATCCGTATCCATCGAATACTATAATTTCATGCCATTTCCAAAATATGGATATCGGATACGGATACGGTTCGGATATTATCCGCTCCTTTTTCATCCCTACTAGTGCCTGTGCCCTTGTTATTGGTCCTTGCACAACGGGTGTTGGAAGAATGGACGCATCGGTAGGAGTGATGTCCTCATCAAATAGCCCAACAATCACGAGGATGAGTATATGTGCAAATATATACTCGTAAGTCAAAATTGACACATGCATGTGAGGGCTATACAAGGGAAGTGTTTTGGGTTTGTTTGCAGAAAACCAATTTTACAATAGTCCGCCTAAGAGTTTAGAAGGCATTTTTGAAATCAAGATGAGTAAGATCGAACATCTCAGTAAATTAATTCCAACTCTGGCTAACCGCTAGTCTGGCCCAAAACTACGGGCTTAATAATTTTCAAAACCATTTTCTTTACAGCTAATCCATCGAAGGACCATTTCCCACTCAACGGCTAAACCAGTTATCTTTCTCTTTCAAGGCAATGGATTAGAACACTAAAAACAGAGAAGCACTCTTTCTTTTATTGATAATTCATACATGTGGCTTCACTTATACTTGCATGACACACGCATACACGTGCTGCTTATATGGCTAGACATGTGTTCTATTTATAGCTAGCTAGTACTCCCTCCGTTCCAAAATATAAGACGTATTTTAACCGGAGAAAAGTCAAACTTAGCAAATTTTGACCATAAATAAATCAAATAATATGCATCGTTAGTATACCAAAGTTATACCAAATTGTTCATATTTCAAAGTGCTTTTGATATAATATTATATTGTAACAATTCATAATATATAATAGAGGAATCTAACGGTCAAACTATATCTTTAAAGACTTTTGTGGAGTCAAAATACGCCTTATATTTTGGAACGGAGGGAGTACTTGGCTACTTCTATTTATTTGCTTACTCTACATATCACTAGTTGTTTCATGAAGTTTATACTAGTTGACTAATTAAATGTGAGAATCTATTACGAAACTTCTACTAGCTAGTTGACTAGTTAAACATTACAACCTTCGAGCTAGTACACTTTTACAACTTACCAACTCATCCTTACTAACTCGTGTAGGCTAGAGCCTTGTAGTGATTAAGGCATTTTTTTTAGCCGATCTGAACGGTTGAATAACTGAAATGACTAAATTTGGATAGCTTCTCGAGGTAGTCTCGAGATTCGGATCCATTTCATTTAACTTACTTTTTAAAGCGTTAGGACCCACCTTCGAAACAGCGAAAAAGCACACTCAAAAAACTGAAAGCATTTGTCTTTTTGAAACGTAGATAAGCTATTAAGCTGTTAAGCCGAAAAGAACAGGGCGTAAATCAGTGTTATATATTTCCTTCAAAGAGCAGGTGACTTGAGTAGGTCGGGCCGACTCTTGCCATGGCCGACAGGCAAGTTAAGAACCTGAAGGCATCAGATGGTAATCTCTGAGCGCACTCCAGGTGGTTAATTGAATCAATGTATCGGTGATGATCAAGAAAGGGAGGGGGATCACCACAGAATGAAGCATGCATTGAGAATGGACAGATAGATATCGGGCTTTGGAATATTGTTTTCTTGACCGAGGCTTTAATTGGAATATTATCACGGACAAGCAAAGCACAGCACACTAGGGAGGGAGCAATTAATCGTTTAATTAGTTGCATCAGCATCATCAAGGTATATATTGCAAGGTAGCTAGCGATCGGAGAGGGGCGAGGGCCTTCGTCACCTGCAGATTAATGCATGGTACTACTACAAGCTAGCTAGCTAGCCAGAGAGAGATCAGAGAGGGGGATCCAAGGAGATCGAGGTGCGATGGATGTGTGGAGCGCCGTGCGATGGTGGGAGGAGTGGCAGCTGCGCATCCTGGTGCTGGGCAGCCTCGCCCTGCAGTGCTTCCTCATGCTGGCCGCCCCCCTGCGCCGTTTTGCCATCCCGTCCTGGCTCAGGACGTGCATCTGGGCGGCGTACCTCGGTGGCGACGCCCTGGCCATCTACGCACTCGCCACCCTCTTCAACCGCCACTCCGGGGCGCCAGCGGCGAATGCAGGCGCAGGCTTCCTGGAGGTGCTGTGGGCGCCGATCCTGCTCATCCACCTCGGCGGGCAGCCGATCATAACCGCCTACAACGTCGAAGACAACGAGCTGTGGCGGCGGCACGTTGTGACCCTGGTGTCCCAGGTCGCAGTCGCGCTGTACGCCTTCTGCCGGTCCTGGCCGGGCTCCGGCGACGGCGACAGGAGGGTGCTGGCGGCGGCGGTTCTCCTCTTCGTCGTTGGGCTCGTCAGGACATGCGAGAAGCCATGGGCCCTCAAGAGAGCGAGCATCAGCAAGGTGGTCGCGTCGTCCTTCACCCCGCCCACGGCAAACCTTCCTTTGAGGCTGTACGGCTTCATCTGCCGAGAGCCCGACATGGAAAGGGAAGTACTCGACAGTTATGAACTAAGGGAGCAGATCCAGTTGCTGCTCGCGGACATGCCACTGCGATCTGCTGCTGGCAGAGGTGGCGATGGAACGCAGTGGATACACGCCGCGTTTGCCGTCCTGTACACCAGAGTCAACTTGCTCGTAATGCCTCAATTCATGGCCTGGCAGCTGCTGCTGCAGCCCCTCCTATACATTGTCGCCGTCGCGCTGTTTGCAGCGAGCAACAGGCGTGCAGGTGCTGATGTGAATGTGACATACATCCTGCTGTGCTGCACCGCTGTAATGGACGTCCTGGCACCCTGTCTATCTGCCATATCGTTATATTTGGTGCTGCGCATAGGAGTGCCAATGGCGTGCGAGACGGCCGCCCAGTGCAACCTCATCTCCTTAGCTCTCCGGAGAAGAAGGCGGTGGCCTGTCGCCGCTTGGCTCATCAACCGCGCGGGGCGCTCCTGCGACATGGAGAATGGTAATGCTACAATGCCATTGGAAATCATGCGCAGTGTGGCGCAGCGTCTGTACCGTACAGGCGTGGTGGAGTCGCGCGGCGGCAGTACCATATGGGGCAGCCTACGGGAGCACCGGTTCGACCGGCGTGTCCTCGTCTGGCACATCGCCACCTACCTCTGCTTCCGCCGGGGCGATGTGCCGCCGGAGGATCTGAATGGGCGGGATGATGGCGCTGCTCTTGAGGCATGCATACAGGTGATATCCAACTACATGGCCTACCTGCTCAACTTCCACCCCGACATGCTGCTCACCGGCAGCAGGCAGCATCTCTTCGCCCAGGCCATGAGCGAAGTCGAGACCATCCTCAAGGGCGACGAACAAGCTGGCGCAGCGGTAGCGGACGCCATCATCGGCATCAACATGGAGGCCCAGCTGGGAAGGACCGGCCATGGCGACTCCATCCTCTTCGATGCAACCTCGCTTGCGCTGCAGCTCACGGCTCTGCCCCTCGGTGAAATGAGGGAGACGATGATGGAGGTGTGGGTGAGGATGCTCTGCTACTCCGCCACCATGTGCAGGGGCTTTCTACATGCCAAGGCTCTGGCTGAAGGCGGGGAGTTCCTCACCATGGTCTGGCTCTTCCTCTCCTTCAATGGGGTGCCGATGTTGGCCGACAAGCTTCAGATGTTGCCGCAGCTCGAGCCCGTGCAAGCACAAGATCGACAAGGCATGACCCCGCAACATGAAACCCTCGACAACATTGTTTAGCCATGCACATAAGTCTCATTTCTCTTTCCACCTTTTCATATATATATATGTCCTGTTAGCCCGGTGGCATGAGTGAGGTTCATGCAGTTTCTAACATTTGTGTGGTGTGTTGCACATTCATGTTGTGTTGTTGGCCCAGGTAACTAGTTCATTCCCTAGAACTAGTTAATGTTTCTCACACAAGGACAATGGAAGCTTTAGGGATGAGCACAAGGCCCTTTAAAACTTACGGGTGTTTTTCATTCATATATGGAGCTACACATACGCTATGTTCTTCATATTTGAGACGCACGTTGTGACACACCCCAACCCAACTAGGTTTGGAATATTACTAACTCTATGAAAAAATTACAAATTTCGGCAGCATTTCCCCATAAAATCAACTAATCCAAACACAACAGTTTAACAAATAGATGCACAAATATAATCGACCATCAACATCAAGAGAACGGGAAAAAGAACCCCGACGACAACGGTAAACCCAAAACCCATTCATGGGTCCAACTCAACAATGTGTATTACGATTAATAGTTATCACAACCTTTAACAACGACGACGAGGATAGTAAGAAAATTAACAAGCCAACCATCCAACAGTTAGCAAAAACATAAATCTCCACACAAAACATAAATCATAAATGGTTATCTAAATAGATTAAGTAAAGATAACTAAATTTGCTAAGTCCATCAATTTGTTTAAGATATGAGTGTGCTTGTACCAAAAGGAACTGTGGTACGATTCCCCATGCATGTCGGCTTTAAAGATCACCTAAATACCAAATAAAGCAAGAGTGAGTATCGGAGAACACTCAGCAAAGTATATGTATAAACATAGAGGACAACAAGATTTCTCCAACATTTGCATTCAAATAAAACAACCACTATACCGACCACTCCATCAAACTTACTTTCCAAGCACTTGATGCAATGCAGTGCATATGCGTCTGTACTGTGAGCTCGTACCGGTATAGCTAGGTGCGCACTCGTCGATGCCACACCTTGCCCGTCCTTTTCAGGTGGGGACCACTTACTCAACTCCCGTGGAGTGCCTACTAAGTAGGACTTCAGAACACTCCGGACTAGTCACTTTTAACTTTCTCACCAACCTCACCGGACTAGTCAAAAGTGACTTTCTCACCGACCTGGATTATATGCATATGATGCAACATGCTCTTCTTTTATAAGGTCATCACATACTTCCATCATAACAATAAATATCAAAATCCTCAATTTAATCAACATATAGCCATTAGAACTACTCATTCACAAATAAAGGTCCAAGAACATAACACTATCTCAACAAAGCTCAATACAATCAACAGCTATATGTTTAACATATACTTGCCTTTAACCGCGAGGATCCGGATGAACCGTAGATTTACACCGATCCATTTCATTTGACTTAGCTTTTTAAACCGTGTCTTCTAGTGTCGTTCGTGCTCTTGCATTGGCGTAAATCCTAACAAACTTCATCGTTTGAATGCTCCGTGGACCCCATGGAGAAGAGGAACGCTGAAACATGCCGGGGGTTCCTCTTCCTCGTCAGGCCTGGGACTGGAACTCCATCACGCTCAGGCCATCTCGGGACTGGTGGGTAAGCCGGCCCTTGAGCAAAGCCTCCTAACTAAGCTTGCTTAATCATTTGAAGCGAGGCCGTATCTTGTGGAGTATCATCTAATTCTAACGGGCGTCGCTCGGGCCCAGCCGCCGGCGAGCGCGCGGCGCAACCCAGGCGACTGGGTATTAGCAAAGCCGAATTCTAATTCATGTTGAGTTTAGCTTGGTGCGCTCTTAATCGCAGGGAGATCGTCTCCTTCCGTCCCAGCTCTGCTGCGTCATCTCGGTTAATTAATTTGTTGTAGCCTCTGCTGGCTGGCGGCCTGTTGTGGTGTGCGTCTTTTATGCCTTTCTCTTCATGGTTGTCAAGAGCGGGAAAAGAAAAAGGTGTTTAGCAAAGTGATGCTTAATGTCACTGGTAGAATGTTGCTGGTTTCTCATATGTAAATATACTTCTTTTCTAGGTGATGTAATATTGTTGTTGAGTCGGACCTCTCTTGTACGCTCTTTTCTTTTCTTTTTTTCCCTTGCAATGAAAAGGAGCCAGGCCATTTTTGGAAAAAGAAAAAAAAACTTGATTTAATCTCTAGTGACGTACAAGAGCTTGGGCTCCACGGCCAGTTGCTGTTGATTGGTGGAGCACGTTACCACAATGTGTTTCTTAACTCTCTTTTGGTTTGAAATTAATATGTTTGGATAATAACAGGCTACAATTATTGCTCTGGGATCATTGAAAATTTTTACAAGAACAATCATACTAGTAGCAGTACAATCTATATATATATATATTATGGACTATCTGTATTCTGTAGTATATATATCATTATTCTATGTGAGATGCATCTACTTTGAGGTTACACGTAGAACACCTGCCCAACGTTGAGCAGGCTCTCATGGGGAACGTTGAAGATGGCACTGTTCTCCCTGCAGATCTTCCTGAAGAAGGCGTACATGTAGTTGACGGCGATCTTCTTGAGGAACCCGGAATCCCTGCGAGCTCTGATGATGGTGTTCCCAAGGATGTGCACCACCCCGGCATCTCTGCAGCCGTTCAAGAAGGCGATCTCGTCGCCCACGGTCTGGAACGCCTGGCCAGGCGCGTGATCTGGGGATTGCACAGGCACAATGGAGTCATGGGAGGTGCAGGTGAGCTCCATGCCGGAGCCATGGCTGATGCCATTGATCCTTGTGTTGGCGTTGCTGATGCTGACGCTGACGCTCCCCTGGTTCTGGTTCAGCTCCTGGGTGCTGCTGCACTCGTCAGAGTCACTGTACTCCTCCATCATGCTCTCCAGCCGGACGAACAGCAGCAGGCCGTCGAAGAGCATCCTCTCAAAGTCGTCGTCCTTCTTGTGGATGTCCTTGTAGCCATACCGCGCCACGCAGCGGAACATGTGGAAGTTCTTGGGGCCGATCCGCTTCACCAGGAACCTCTCGTCCCGCGGCACGGTGTACACTGGGAGGTACTTGACGCAGACGAAGACCAGGGTGGAGTGGATGGCCGGGAGGTTGGTGATGAAGTGTGAGAATATGTGAGGGACACCACTCGCCAGTTCAGTGTACACCAGCCCAATCCCGGGGACCCTGACCAGGCCAAGGCTTGGACCAAGGCCAAGGATCCATGCCATGGACACCTTGCTGTGCATCTCAAATTCATAGCGCTTGAGGGTGCCATAATGCCATACATACATGATGATCAGGAAGGCGACCGCGAACACGAGAGGAACCCAGCCGCCCTGGTCAATCTTCCGGACCACAGCCGTGAAGTATGGGATCTCCACAACCAATGACAGTGCCGTGAAAAGAACCACCAGGGACCAGTGGCTGCGCCACACCAGCAGCATTATAGGGATCATGAGAAATGTTGTCACAAGCATAACCATGATCACAGCAGTACCTGCTTGTTTGCGCAAAACTCATGTAAGGAACAGAGACGAAATATGCAGTGTGGTCCTGAAATTTCAATATCTAGGCTCTATACAGGGATATGGGAAGATTTTTACCGTATGCATTTGCAATCTGGGACTGGTTTTTGAACCCAGCGGTGACGGCTATGCACAAAATCATAAGAATCCAGTTGATATCAGGGCTGTATATCTGGCCAAGAAATTTCTTGGAAGTATGGATGATCTTCACTCTGGGAAAGCATCCTAGAGCAAGTGCTTGCTTGATAATTGAATACGTTGCAGATATCGTGGCCTGGCTAGCAACTATTGCAGCAGCTGTTGCAATGACAAATGCAGGCCAAAGTACAGAACCTGCAACAAATAATAACATTATTTTGTAATCAAGTAGACATGAACACGTGGAAATTGGGAGTACATAGGTCTCGACTATGCCTGGAATAGAATTATAGAAGGCGTGTAAGGCACGATCATTGTGTTGAGCAGCTATAAATGCAGCTTGACCAGTATATTGCAAAAGAAGGCAAGGGAAAACAACCACAGTGAAGGCAATCTGCAAATGAAAATGATACAAGGCCATAAGGGTCATTCATGTCAGGAAGCCAGCAAATAGGTTCGTTTCTGCACTAATGTGAAAACGCCTGTTAAAAAAATGTAATTTGCCTATAAAAAAGTTATATTAAAGCCATGCTTCTTAACTCTAATCAAAACATGCATAGCCAACAATAGTGATAACTAGCAAAGAGTACCTGAATAGCTTGCACCGGAAAATAGGAAAGGTCAGCAAACAGAGCTTCTGTTCCTGCAGCATGAGCCAGAAAGTTGGTTCTAGGTATTGCCAGTTTGTAAAGACAAGTTACAGTTACACAATGAAAACCGGCAAGAGGTTCAGACCTGTTATGCTGAGCATAATTCCTCCTAAAGAAGCCCAGCTATTCGTGCCTCTCTTAAAGTACCGATATACATAAACTGGATTGAATGCCTTGAGAACTGACCGGTCATATGTGCAAATATTTACAGCTCCCAGGATACCAATGAGTATGAACCAAAGGAATACAATTGGTGCAAAAAGCCAGCTAACTTTATCGGTACCATAGTGTTGCATGCTGAATAACCCAATCAATATCACCACGGAAACGATTACACAAACATCTGACATGGAAAAATAAACAAGAAATCGGTCATCCAAACAAAAGTCTTTTAACTCTTGGTATTATATATGTTTAGTCTGTCTCATCATAGCAAATATAACTAGCCCAATTAATCACAGCACCACTACAAAGTTCATAGATTAAACAGCAGTGCTACATCACAATTAGCATGTTAAGGCTATAATGTCATAGACAGAGAAGCCTGACAAATTACTTGAAGTGGTAACCCACAGTTCTAGTTAAATTAACAGCAATGACAAATTTGACAGCTTCCTCTGAAGCGCAATAGCAGTTAGATATGAAAGAACAAACAGTACATGCTAATAAAAGCAGAAAAATAGTACCATCAACATTTCACATGTACCATTTCTCATTCTGGGTTCTTCAACCTTTATTCCACCAGTTGCAGAAAGAACTGCAAATCGCAAGGCAATCATTAACATCAATTCAGTTGGGCAGAGGGTGAATGCTAGAACAACAAATAGACGCATCACAGAAGAGATGTGCAGTTTAGTGAAAAGAGATGGACGTGCGTGATAACAATACTTGTTTGTGAAGAACTTGCGATCATATCATAGCACTGTTTAAAACTGGAATAATGCGCAATGCAATAGCAACAAACGGTAACACAGTGGACCACCATGACCGATTTTATCCATCAAAAAGCATGATAACAGCCTCTACATCTACATACTCTCATTGTATTAAGCTGGGACTACAGTGCACAGCATAGGAGATTTTCACTGTGCATTTACGTGGAAAATCTGTTCGATATTTAGTCCCTCACACAAAATTGATGCATAGTAAGCCAAGGACAGAACTTCAGTGAACAAACATGATGTTTGCCAGTTCATATTAGATTGAAAGGCTACAAAACTCTGCAAACCATATTCATTTAAGCTTACGACCAAATCTGATACTAAAGCAGTGATATATCCTTTTCCGAAAATAAAAAATACAATTATTCACCTGATATGGCAGGAGTGAGGATTCCATCTCCAACAGCCATGCATGTACCGAAAAGTACCAGAATAAGAATGACATTCTTTCTAAACTGATGTCCCTCTAACCATCTTTTGATCTTTGCAGCAAAAGACTTCTCATCATATGTGTGACGGCTGTATGTAGTTAGCTCTTCATCTGTTCTATGTTGATTGGGAATAATGTTTATTTTTGCATGCCGGCAAAGCAGTGAATAAAGAGCAAACGTTCCACCTACAGATACAAATAAACCTCTTAACATGTTGGTATTCATAGTGGAAACTGATACACACAGAGAAACAGAAGGTGAACTAGCCAATTCGGAACAGGACTGAACTCATCTAATGTGCAATGGTGTGTGCCGAGACAAATGCCACAATATGTCAGGTTCGGCCAGCACTACGTGCGTCGCGGCCGAACCTGACCATGTGCTTCAGCCGGTTTGGGGTTGATGAGTTAGGAAATAAAGAGTTTGTTAAGTTATCTTTACTTTCCTAGTTTGGTATTAGAGTTCAAGACAAGTTTATTGGAGTATGTATCAGAGTCTACTACGGATATTTCCATGTTTAGCGTTGGCTATATAATAGCCAGATCAAGAAGAAATAAAGATAAGCAGCAGATTATCTCTGTTGCCTCCCATCTCTCCTTCTTTCTCCCTCTCTCACACGCGGCATGGCCAGGCCGTGCGGCTAGGCTTTCGACGGCACCATCTAAACGCCGTCCAAAGCCCCCTGTTTGACGTCCCGTGCACCACTACGACCTTCGTAGTCGCGCACGTAACATCTTGGTATCAGAGCCACTCGCTACGGCCGTCATGGCCAACGGCGATAGTGAACGTCCTGAGGATGCCACAATAAAGGCGATGTTGCAAGATGTCCTCAAGAAACTCGAGGACATATCGATGGTGCAAGATGGCCACTCGGCGTAATTAGCCATGTTCACCACACAGCTGGATCGGCATGACTCGCGCATCGCCAAGATTGATGAATTCGCCACCGCAACTCTAGGGGACGATGTGGCCGACAAAAATTCGGCCAACAAAACTCCGAGGGAGGACGTTTACGTGACGCCGACGCTCGGAGTGGCATTGCAGTGGAGCCGCCCACTAAACCCATCTGAGTTGTTGTGGCCAATGGTGAGCATCTCCAGTGCAGCGGGGCTTGCCGAAGCATACCCATCCAAATTGGTTCTACCGGTTTTCACCTGGATTGCTTTGCCTTGCCTATTCCGGGTGTTGATCTTGTTCTTACTAACATTGGGACCCATTACTTGGAATTTTAAAAATCTCACCATGACATTTTGGCACGGAATTCATCAAGTTACTCTGCAGGGCACCAACCATCGACATCCCGCCATGGCCGCATGGGCCACTAAAACAGAGAACCCCATGGAGGCTTTATTGGATCAGCATAAGGAGCTATTTGCGCAGCCTAAAGGCCTGCCTCCTTCACGGGTTTATGACCATCGTATTCATCTAGTAAACGGCACCGATGCGGTGGCAGTTCGTCCCTACCGTTACCCCCAATTGCAAAAAGATGAGCTCGAGATACAATGTACTGAAATGCTTCGCCAAGGCATAATTCATGTCAATACATCGACATTCTCTTCACCGGTGTTGTTGGTTAAAAAGAAGGATAATTCTTGGAGGTTTTGCATCGACTACCGTGCTTTGAACGATAAAACCATTAAGGATAAATTTCCTATTCCTGTGGTCGAGAAACTGTTGGATGAGTTAAAAGGGGCTCGTTTCTTCACCAAGTTGGATCTCCGCTCGGGGTATCACCAAGTGCGCATGCATCCCGACGACATCCACAAGATGGCGTTTTGTACACACCATGGCCACTTTGAATTTCTGGTGTTACCATTTGGCCTTTCCAATGCTCTGGTGACGTTTCAAGCATTGATGAATGAGGTCCTCGGACCCTTTTTGCGCCGTTTTGTGCTTGTTTTCTTTGATGATATTCTAATTTACAGCAACACTTGGGCGGAGCATCTCTGTCATGTGCGTTTGGTGCTGTAGGAATTACTCAAGCATGGTCTCGTTCTTAAGCGTTCCAAGTGCTCTTTTGGGACTTCCTCAGTGGCATATCTTGGCCATGTGATCACAGCTGAGGGTGTTGCTATGGATAGGCAAAAGGTCACAGCCGTGGAGGACTAGCCGACCCCAACCACAGTTCGCGCGGTCCGGGCTTTCCTTGGTTTGGCAGGCTACTACCGGCATTTTATTGCAAATTATGGTGCCATTGTCGTCCCCTAACTCAGCTTTTGCGCAAGGAATCGTTCATCTGGAGTGACGAGGCCATTCATGCTTTTGAAGACCTCAAACAAGCCCTCTCTTCCACGCCTGTTCTTCAGTTACCTGATTTTAGTCGCTCGTTCATCATCGTGTGTGACGCAGGTTTTGGCGCTGTGCTTCATCAAGGTGCAGGTCCTATTGCTTTCTACAGCCGACCTATTGCAGCTCGTCATATCAAGTTGGTGGCATATGAACGAGTTGATCGGACTAGTTCAAGCAGTGCGACATTGGCGCCCTTATGTTTGAGGCCGATCTTTGATCGTTCGCACTGACCATTACAGCTTAAAGTTTCTCTTGGATTAACAATTGTCCACGATACCTCAACATCAATGGGTGAGTAAGTTGGTGGGTTTGATTTTTCAGTCGAGTATCGCCTAGGCTGACTAAATATAGTGGCAGATGCATTATCTCGTCGGGACGGTGAGATTTCAGACGCTTCTCTTCATGCACTTACAATACCATCTCTGTCACTGTTTGATGAGTTCCGCCAATCATTACCTTCGGAGGCCACGTGAGCCTCTACCCTAGCTGACATTCACGATGGGCGTGTCAAAGAACCCTAGTCAGTTCATGATGGTCTCATCTTATACAAGAAGCGTATATTTGTGCCATCATCTTCATCTTTTGTGCCAACCATTGTGGCTGGTTATCATCAGGTAGGACATGAGGGGGTACAGAAGACACCTCACCGCGTTCGTTTTGATTTCCATATTCCTGGGGTTCGTCAACTCATCCAGGACTTTTTCGCGATTGTCCAGTCTGCCGACGTAACAAGACTGAACATCTTCATCCAGGCGGATTATTGCAACCCCTCGAGGTACCACAAATGGTTTGGACGGACATTGCTATGGATTTTATTAAAGGGCTGCCTAAGTTCGGGGGTAAAACAGTTATTCTGACAGTGGTGGATCGTTTCTCGAAGGCAGCTCATTTTATTCCCTTGGCACACCCTTATACAGCGGCATCCGTGAGTCATACTTTCTTTGATAATATTGTCAAACTTCATGGTATACCGACATCCATCGTTACCGATCGTGATGTTGTGTTCACTAGTATTCCATGGCAAGAGTTATTCCGCCTAGCAGACGTTCATCTCAACATGAGCTCAACATATCACCCCCAGACATATGGTTAATCTGAGGTCACCAATAAAATCATAGCCATGTATTTGAGATGCTTCACAGGTGATAGGCAGAAACTGTTATGGACAGGCTCAAAAGGGCCCAAACGGGCCATGAATAGTAATATGGGTACTGTAGCACGCGTGAACAGTACCATGCTTACTGTAGCGCGTGGCCCCAGGCTGCGGTTATATTTAGAATATGTTTCTATCTATTAGGGATTAGTTTCTTAGAGTTCAAGTAATTCCTTTCTTAGGGTTTAGGGTAAACCAAGTTCTTAGTAAGACGTCGCCGACGATAAATAGCCGTCTAGCCCGCGTTAAGGGCCGTATCAATTTGGTATCAGAGCCAACCGGTCCTCCTGTGATGGCTTCTAGCAAGGAGCGGATCGGAAGGTTGGAGACGTCCATCGAGGAGCTACGCACCTCGCAGGATATGATGCGGGCATTGATGGCTAGATTGGAGAAGATGTTGGCCGACTATATTGAGTCGATCCAAGTCAAGGGCAAGGGGATGAAGGAGATTAAAGGGAAGGAGAAGGCGGTGGAGGAATTGGAGTCGGGGCAGCACGACGACTCTAGGGACAGCCGTGCGCCACCTCCAAAACAGCACCATCATGACAACACCAAACAACAACATTGGGATGATCCTGCTGGCAACGCCATGCTGATCTCCTGTGTGATTTCTCCTAACAAGACGAGGTTTCAAGAGGAACACCCTCATGACATCAGGTCTTGCGTCGTTCCACGTCGAGCACACACCCGGCGACCGCAACATCGACATCTGCATCCTCATCGGCGGAAGCTTTGCAACCATACAAGACCATCGCGGCTAAGACGTGCTCATGGTGATGCGCTTCGACTTCAACATCGACGTCAAGTTTTCGGGCGTCATCGCTTTAACCTTGAGGACAAGGTTGATTTGAAGGGGAGAGTAATGTTATGGACAGGCCCAAAAGGGCCCAACGGGCCATGAATAGTAATACGGGTACTGTAGCACGTATGAACAGTACCACGTTTACTGTAGCATGTGGCTTCAGGCTGCGGTTATATTTAGAATATGTTTCTATCTATTAGGGATTAGTTTCTTAGAGTTCAAGTAATTCCTTTCTTGCCGTTCAAGTCGATCTTTTCTTATGATTTAAGTCTGTTCTCCCTATAAAAGGAAAGGTTATGTATCTTTTACTATCATCCTAGCAATGAATTAAAAATTGAGATCTAGATCTTATAGGCGGTGGCTCCGATAACAGCCAAAGGAGGTAGTTTCGACAACAGCTCGTCTCGCCCGCGTCAAGGGCCATATCCCCCGTTGCGTGCTTGCACGTACGATAAACATCAGTCTAGCCCGCGTTAAGGGCCGTATCAAAAACAATGGATTCGATGGCTTTCATGGGTGGAATATTGCTATAACACTTCGTTTTCAATCCTCTTTGAAGATGACCACGTTCAGAGTGGTTTATGGACGTGACCCACCGAGCATTCGTTCCTATGTTAAGGGGGAAGCACGTTATCCGACCGTTGAAGCTCAGATGATTGATCGCAATGAATTCTTGCAAGATGTTCGGGATTGTTTGCTTCAAGCTCAATCATCCGTAGCTACCTATTACAACCAACACCACCGTGAGGTGCATTTTGCCGTTAATGATTGGGTATGGCTCTGTAACTCTCAATGTTCGGCTGCATCGTTACCACAAGTGACTTCGGGCAAGCTCAGTCCTCATTTTTACGGGCCGTATCAGATTGTCGAACGCATTGGTTCAGTGGCTTATCGTCTTCGATTGCCCCCCGGAACTCGCATTCATGATGTATTTCATGTTGGTCTCCTTAAAAAGTTTCATGGGACCCCTCATCAAGACCCGGTATAATTGCCTCCTATGATGCATGGATGTGCCCGTCAGGTTCCTGACCAAGCATTACGTGGTCGTGTGGTTCGCGGCCTTCGCCAAGTGTTTAATCCAATGGAAAGATTTGCCAGATTCACAATCTACATGGGAGTATGTCAACAATTTTCAGCAGTTATATCCTAATTTTCAGCTCGAGGACAAGCTGTTTGCGAAGGAGAGGGAGATGTCGGGATCGGCCAGCACTACGTGCGTCGCGGCCGAACCTGACCATGTGGTTCAGCTGTTTTGGGGTTGATGAGTTAGGAAATAAAGAGTTTGTTAAGTTATCTTCACTTTCCTAGTTTGGTATTAGAGTTCGAGACAAGTTTATTTGAGTCTGTATCAGAGTCTACTATGGATATTTCCATTTTTAGCGTTGGCTATATAGTAGCCAGATCAAGAAATAAAGATAAGCAGCATATTATCTTTGTTGCCTCCCATCTCTCCTTTCTCCCTCTCCCTCGCGCGGCACGGCCAGGCCGTGCGGCTAGGCTTTCGACGGCGCCATCTAAACGCCGTCCAAAGCACCCTGTTCGACGTCCCATGCACCACTACGACCTTCGTAGTCGCGCATCTAACACAACATGTCAGAAGGAGACGAACTCATATTAGCAGAAATGTTTCTCCTAAATGAAGGCTTTCTTTTAAGGTTTTTCTTCTGGCAGAACTACTCAAATGTAAAGAGAACTAGTTCTTTTCAGAGGTGCTGATGTTACGTATAAATCAGAGTGATCCACAGCTAATCTCTTTGAAGAATACCATTCATTCAGAGCTAAACAAATGAAAGGCCTAACTAACTGTACTGTACAATGGAATGCTACATGCATGAAAACAAACTGAAGCATACATATAAATGAGCTTTCAGCAAAGAAGTATCCAAGGAGAACTGCAAAACAATGTTCATCTAATGGCCCAACAAAGAACTTCTGCAGAAGTAACTGGAGCAAAAGTTTAGATCTCAAAATGATAGGTTGGTAGCTAGCAATTGAAGTAAATGTCATCTATTTTACAAAGAAAACGAATAGAATTCTCTTTGCATAATTAAACCCTATGTTCCTAACACACATTTCTCATTTTTAGAGAACCTTCAAACAGCTGTAGAACACATTATAAATTTTACTGAACTATCTGATATCTCAACAAATAAGACAATTCACTTATGTAAAGTTCAATCTTCAATAAATGAAGCAAAAAAAAGAAAAGAAAAGAAAGCAAGACATGTTCTAACCTTGGCCGTTATCATTTGCCCTCAGAACAATGAACACATATTTAATAAGTGGGATGAGTGTAAGGGAGTAAATTATAAGTGAAAGAGCTCCAATAACTTGTTCCTTGTCTTCTACATCATGAGGAAATATATTGTAGAAAACATATAGGGGTGATGTGCCTAAGTCTCCAAATACCACACCAAGGCTTTGGAAAGCTAGTCGTAACAACAAAATTGTTGGATAGGTCTGCACATGCAAAAAGGGAAAACAAAGTTATTTAACATCTTTCAAAACTCGTTCATCAGGGTAAATCAAACCAGTCTGCACTGTAAACAGTATCTCGAATTAATTGGCTAAACCTTTATATTCAGAAATACCATCATAAATGCTTCCAACAATGCTTTCGCAAATGACAAAGGAACTGAGAGCTCATTGAAAAATTTTAAGTATAACAGTTACAAATGACTAGCATTTTCTCTGGAATAATCTTTCCATCAAAATTAGTTTCCTCTCCTAACAAAAATCTTAAATATTTTTAAATTAAAAAATGTATTAGAACATTGCTAAAAAATGTTTTATAACCAAAAGGCTCTGAATTATGAACGGCAAAGCATCAAATTGTGATGATAATTGTTGAACTCGTGATATTACAAAAACATATGCGCTCAGTTAGTAGCTTCACTAGCTTGTGAAATTTCAATGATGTTTCCTGGGTTCCTGGCCTTTATGCAACATATCTAAATGATGAAAACCTTTCTAAGAAGTTACTGATAATCACCTTTTCTCTGTACATAGTCCTCAATCTCCCGGCCTCTGCGTCCATTGGCTGATCAAGATTCCTCTCCAGCTCCCACATGGGCCCCTTACCTGAATGCTCATTTGTTGAGCTGGTCTCCATTAGATCAGAACGGCACCACTATCTTACAGCCTGCAGGCATCAAACAAATATTAGTGTAAATGTACTTTTCGCTGTTTATAAGCTTTCAGCAGTATTAAAAAAAAAAAAACAATATCATCTAACAGATGTCAACTCCCATTTTGAGCATCTAAAACCTTTTCCAAATAGACCACATACAATTGGAATCAAAACCGGAAATCTGTACTTTGGTGATTGCAAGCATGAAAGCAAGCTAGAAAGAAAGAACAAATTACAAGCCAAACTTGTAAGAGTGAAAAAAATAGCAGGTCAACTGCCCCAATAAATCACAAGGTTAAAATGAATCATCATTCAGGTAATGAAATATTATCACAGAACTCTTCGATCCCAAACATGTACAATCACAGGCCATCCCGATAGCTGGTTTAATCCAGTATGGCATGTGGCCACAAATTGCAATGGCATAAGGAAATGCGAAACCGGAGTGTAATACAGTTTCAGCATACAGATTGGAGGTTTACCAACCAATCACAAATAGCAAAATCCGATGGCGCTTTCGCGGCATGTACCAATGTCAAGGAAAGAAGCCATTGCGAACCTTGGAAACGACTGACGAACACTGGGAATTCTCGGATTCCAAGCCCGCACGCAGCACGCCAAGATCAAAAACTTGCGCCAAGAACACCAATCCAAGAAGGCGGCCGAGACCAGCGCCAAGATCGAATTTTGATCGCACTTCCGTGCTCACCGCGTGGATTCGCGGGGCCGGGACGAGCGCCAGCCGCCCTCGGGGACCATCAAGAACCCATCACCCATCAGTCCATCACCCATACGTGGAGGCGCGGCCGCCTTGTGGCGAGGAGGAAGGGAGGCTCAGGTGCGAGGAATTCGCGTGGGATCATCAATTCGGACGGGGATGTGTGCTGTGCTGCGAAGGAAGATTGGATTTTTCTGAGGAATTATTCGGGGTTTCGTTGTGTGATTGCAGTTCGATCGGCGCAAACAGAGAGGAGTGGAGGGGATTTGGGACGCTGTCGCTGTTTGGATTTGTCCGCTCGACCCTTCAATAATTGAGGAGCAACGATTAGTCCATAGATGGGATGGCTAATGGGCTAATGGCCGTGGCTTAATGCTGATGCAGCTTTTATCCTTTGTAAAGTCGAATTATTCACCCAAATCAGCTTGGAAGATCATTCCTTGCTAGTGAGTATATGTGATGTCCATGTCATAATAATCGCAACCTTTTTTGCTAGTGGCGTTTTAAAACCTAACATTATGAAGCTGATTTGGTGTGTTGTGTAGCACCATCTAAGATGATGTGGTACATCTCAATACGTACTAACCAGAATCGTTTCTATTATCTCATAAGAAAATGATGGTGTTTGTTAAAGTGACCTGAGCATAAGAGAGAAAGGTCTGCATACACCATACAATTAGCCGGAGCAATCATATATTCATATTACAAACAGAATAAAAAAATCAGCAGAATACATGTGATTGATCTCTTTTCTTCCATGTTCAATTACCACTACGGCAGAACACCCGTTTATTATCGGCTTGAAACTGGCTGTATTGCCGATTTTCAAACCGACAATGAATAAAAGGAAGTGATTGCCTAAGGTTATATTGTCAGTATTTGTAGTGATAACCTCTATCAGTACGGATACATAGCATTAACCGATAGTAATAGTTCCTATGTCACTAGCCGGTTCATGGTACAAATCGAGTGTGATACTCTCCATATCTAGGATTGAAAATGGTATGGATAATTTTTGACCGACAGACATAAGCATCTCGGATAGTGATTCAGATAATTTTTTTAATATCTAGAATTTGTTTAGATATGGATCGGATACGAATAAAAGGTTTTGGATTTGGATTCAGATATCTCAGATAATATCCATATCAACATTTCAGCCTAGCCCATATATATAGTGAATTAGGGGTCATCAGCCCATTGGACACCAGGCCCATTTGTCCACATATATTTTCTTTGCGATTTTGTGAACTTTTTAACGTGCTCATTGTTTCTTTGTATATTAATATTGATATTATGGTCGCAAGGTAATATATTATATATGTCATTTTGATATTAGCACTTATATTTTGTTTAACTAAAATTAATTTAATGTGTAAACTAGCTACAACTTATGACTCAATCTATTATATATGTCATTTTGATATTTTATATTATATATGTCATTTTGATATTTTATTCAAGAATATAAATTTAATCTCCACAAGTATCAACTAGCCACAAGCTTATGAAAAGAGGTTTTGTCGGCCTCGCAAACAAAAGAATCTTGCTATGGGTGGTACAATATATTTCAACACATCGATACGTTCCCTCCCACCACCTCCCCATTGCCGATCGGCCTAGCCTTCTTGGTCCAACCTGCTTAACCGAGCTGCTCAAGGGGGGCCCAAGAGCATTGCCAACAGGATCTCTATATTTCGTTCTCTATATTGCATCTTTAAATCACTATTTATTCCCTATATTTCCATCCTCTCTAGAAAAGTCTCTATCTTCGAAAAGATATAGTCTCTAAATATAGAGACTATGGAGGGAGTCTCTAAATTTAGGGACTGAAATATAGACTCTACTGGGACGTTATAGAGACTGAGGTTGTCTGCAATAGTGTTTTAGTGAGGGTTTGTTTAGCAGGTTTATTGGGCCGAGTGGTAAAAGGCTATTCAATTGGGTCAGGTAAAGGATGGTTGAATCCCAACTAGCGGTATGTCTTCACAGGGACGAAGGCCCGAACTTAGGATTCCGTGTGAGAGTATCGACTTAAAAGATTGAGTTGTTGAAGCAAAATCTACAAACTAGTTTATGAGCAGTCGTGAGTGAAGTGGAATAGGCCTCAAATTCGAATTTGGATGAAAGACATCTTGCTTCGAGACTTCCATAATATAAGTAATCTCCTATGTTTGAACTGAGAGAGCCTTTGATTCAAATTTCCTAGCAATGTTGTAAGGTTTACTGGGCACCGTATCCGCTTGTTGTGGGGGCACGTGCAGCATGGTGAGCATTGCAAATCGGTTTATGGAGGAATTTTACGGAACAACGTATGGTTGTTGGTGAGATTGACTGATGGATTGATTTGAGACGTGTGTGTGTGTAATTTGTACCTAAAATTAGCTACTACAACTCCAATCTGGATTAGGGTTTCCATTTGGATTTTCTTAAGAGACTAGTTTTTTTAGATGAACACTGCCAACTTCCAGCTCTGGTCTGTCCACCAATGAAGCCCAAGAGTGTGCTAGTTAGTTAGCACCACGCCTAGCAAAAACCATTTTTCAATTGGGATTACTGCATCTAACATAAGACTGTCATGATTCCGAAGGACTGCACCGGCTGAGCTATGTTTTTTGCTCGTTTGGTTTGGAGCTTAATTCATTTGGCTTTCGAAATCTCTAGGCCCTCTAGTGTCTCTAATATGTTTGGGAATTGGCTAGTTGGTTTTAACAAGGATATTAGAAACCTTGCCCTACTTGGAGCAGCAACCACTGTTTGGTCGCTCTGGTTAAGTAGGAATGACTTAGTGTCGACGGTTGAGATATCGATCTCAAGTCGCTAAGGTTCTTTAAGATTGAGATAGGAGACACGCCGAACAACCACGAACAACAATGTAACAGGAGACAGGTTGTTATCCTGGTTCAGCCTCTCGGAGAGATAATAGCCCCACGCCCACCTTTCTTATATATCGAGATGAATACAAGAGGTGGCTCGACGAGACGAATGTGTCGGCGAGATTATGGTGTACAAGCGAAGAGTATGCGACAAAGTAATCTTAGATGCCGATCGTCTAAGTCGTCCCTCTATACGCGTAGGGCTTGTTTATATAGTGTTGATGAACCGACCTACCAAGGGATAATCGGGCGGGCTAACTACGAGATCGTAACGAACTCATACATGCCAAATACATCCCGAGGTAGATAAGGTATACTCCAAGTTTTGGGGATCACGACTCCTATTCCAATCCGGGAAACCACGTCCGGGTCTTCACGTAGCCGTGCAGAACTCTTGTTCGAGTAGGACTCAAACACAATTCCTTGGCCACTACGCACCACGCCACCAGAAGTCGTTTTGGCAGGATGCATATGGGCCAGATAGAACCTTCCAGGGAGCTGGGCCCTGGTAGGCTGTTTGATCGGGCCGTCAGAGAGTGGGCCATGGCAATAGGCCGTAATTTAATCTCCGACACTTAGTTTATCAAAAGAAATTCACCTTGTCTCCTTTGCAGGTTATCTTCAATATTACCCATCGACTACGTACATAAGTTGTGCTACAGTCTACAGAAGCAGGAGCTATGATCTACAATTTTGGATTCTATGCACCTTATGGAGCAGGTGGCCAAGGCCTTTTTTTCCCAAGCACATGGGTAGCGTTCTAGTCTAAGGATTGATAGTCACTAGAGTGTGTTTGTTTTCTATCCTTGTTAGGCTGTGTGCATCTTGTTATGCAGAGGCCGGGAGAGTTTCGAGACTTTGTATCAACTCGATGTATTGTTCTTGATTGCAATTTAATCTTCCTTTATCAAAAAATGTTTTGTGAGACCATGAAAACCTGCATCACAGTTCATTTTCATAACACCCTAAGGAGGGACTGTCCATTGAACATCCACCACCTCATCACTATGACCTGAATCATGGTCGTGTTGGTATCTCCAAAGTTCGAGTAAGGCTCGAATCTTTCGAGCACAACTGCTTGGTGAAATTTCCTAATGCTGGAAACAAAGCTTGTTTCGAGCGCACCAAATAGCATCTAAGACCCCAACCAAAGCTTGAATATTGGTCTCATGCCACTAATCTATATTACCCAATATCCAATGCTTGAAGGAAGTAGAAGACTCTGCCCAAGATGATGGCAGATCAAAATCAACCTCAACACAAACCTATTTCAATGCAGTCCACACATCCTTACCAAAAGGGCACAAAAGAATCACGTGAACTTTAGATTCGAGTTCTCGTCAAAAACAACAGCATGGTTGCTCAACAATTTTTCTCCTGATCAAATTTTGGCCTAGAGTCAAAGATCCCTAACAAATCCTCCACATGAAGTGTAGCTGCCTCGGAGTCACCGACAATTGCACTCTGCCCATCCCTTATGCGCCATATGAATCCTTTCTCAAGCAGTTGTCTTCCAAAGCATGTACTGCGCCAAGTGTAAGATGCATTTCTAGGACAAGCAAACAGTCATGAACGAACAACGTGGAAAGTACCTTGCCTTCAAAACCTAGGAGCTCCATTAGAATACGCCAACCTTGTTTCGCCAGTAATGCCTTATTGAAAGCATGGAGATCGCGGAAGCCCAGACCAGCATCTTCTTTTGATTTGGTCAATGTCTTCATAGGCTTTCATCATATCAATCTTTACAGCACAAAAAGGAGTCTTGCGAGATTGTCTAGTCTTTATAGCATGCACATTCAAAAGCCACAAAGATGTTTTCTGAAATAAGCCAACCTGGTACGAAGGCACTTTGTTCCCTTGAGATGACAACATCCAAGAATGGTTTCAACCGATTTGCTAGGACCTTGGACCCAATTTTATAAATCACGTTGCATAAGCTGATGGGGCGATACTAGGAGAAATTTGTGGGATTAGCCTTCTTTGGTATTAACACAATAGTCGTGTTATTTACACCCTCCAAACAGCTCTCGCCTAGGAAGAAGTCTTGTACTGCTTTCACCACTTCTGATTTGATGAGGTCCCAATGTTTTTGAAAAAAAAACAAGGTATTCAATCCATCTGGCCAGGGGCCTTCAAAGGACCCATTTGAAAAAGTGCCTTTTTAATTTCCCCTTCTCTGATTGGAGCACAGAGAGTTTCATTCATTGATGGTGTGACACTCTCATTTATAGCATTAAGCACCTCATCCAAATTATTAACCCCTTTTGATCTGAATAGCTCCTCACAGAACTCTCTTGCCCACCTCTTAATAGCCCGCTAATCATTTGTTGTTTCACTACTTGATTTAGAAATATGCTTGATTCTATTTTTCCTGTTCCGCTGAGAAGCCTTTTGATGAAAGAATTTTGTGTTTCTATCTCCTTCAGCCAACCAAAGCTGCTTTGACCTTTGCCTCCACATTATTTCTTCCTTCGCATAAAGCTCATTCAACGATTGGGCTATTGCCGCTCCCTCCTGGGTCGATCCTGGATCATTAACCTCTTGCAAGCTTGCTAATTTAATTCGGTTCTCATTGATCTTCTGCTTGACCGAACCAAAATTTTCAAAATCCACTGTCGGGTCGACCACATAAGGTGTTGCATGTGGTCATGAAACCTTTCCAGCCCCAGCAACTCTGAACTCTCTTTCCATGCTTTCTCCACTGTTTCCTGATAAGTCGGGTCCTTCAACCACATTGCCTCAAAGCAAAAATGATGACCTTGTGCCTAGGTCATTGTTGATGATTTATAGTCGGCCCACCCCGAGATGGGTCTTGGGCCGGATCCGTACCGGCCTTCCTGGCCGTACCAAGAGAGACGTCTGGCCCGCTGGGGCCATCCCCGGGCTTGACTAAGACAACCGCGCCTCCTTCAGTCATAACCAAGAGTGTTGCGCCCCTCCCGGGCTATCCTTAGCCCGGGAGAGGGCCCCGCGAGTAGCTCACCTGTCCCCTGGACATGTGGCGACAGCTGTCAAGTCTCACCACGCTTTCCTTGGCCTTGACCGAGAGGATTGTACCTGTTGACGGTTGGGATATCGGTCCCAAGTCAACTAAGGTTCTTGAGAAGGGGAGATAGAAGACACTGCCGAGCAAGGCAAACAACAATCGACAAGCAACGAGCAGACACAGGGTTTTTATCCTGGTTCAGGCCTCTCCGGGAAAATAACAACCCTACGTCCAGTGTTTCTTTATATGGGAAAGGATTACAAGGAGGAACTCGACGAGACGAACATGTCTCGGCGAGATTATGGGTGTACAAGAAGTAGTATGCGATGATTCGCCTTTCAGGTCGTCTTGGCTTGGCCTCTCTACACGCGGTAGGGGCCTTGTTTATATAGTGTTGAACAACCGACCTACCGGGGGATAATCGGGCCGGGCTGACCACGAGGACGTAACGAACTCGTATGCATGCCAAATACATCCCGAGGTAGATAAGGTATACTTCAATTCTTGAGATCACGACTTCTGCTCCAATCCGAGAAACCTGCGTCCGAGTCTTCACGTAGCCGTGCAGAACTCTTGTTCGAGTCGGACTCGAACATGAAGTCTAGGCCACCTCGCACCGTGCCAACTAGGAAGCTATTCGACAGGATGCACATAGGCCTGATAGAACCTTCCAGGGAGACAGCCCTAGGAGGCTGTTCGATTAAGCCGTCAGGGAGTGGGCCATGGCAATGGGCCGTGATTTTATCCCCAACAGTTAGCCCCCGAGACTCAAGTGGAAGTTCTTCATTAGATTGGGGTCTTCCTCTTGAGACTCCAAGTCACGAAGAGGGAAATTCTGCTGCTACAAAGACGTGCAACAAGCGACCGAACAGGTTACGGTTCAACCGAACAAGACTTATTCGGGACCGAACAAACCCGCCCAGTGCCGGGCAACTCTGTTGCGTCGAACAGGGAAACACATCTATCCAAGCAGAGTACCCAGCCCTCGATACAGAAATCAAAAAAAATAACCGTTGGTAGATTCCAACGGTAACTTTCGCTGCGTAGTGAAAACGGGCGACCGTTTTTACTAGCCGTTGCAGTAAAAAAACTAGCCGTTTTATGGAAAAAAACCCGTTGCAGGGCTGCTTGGACCAGGGCTATAAGAGCACCCAAGCCGCCCGCGGCTTTCCAATTCCGTTCTTGCGTGCCTTTCCTCCCCAAGCCCTATTCCAACCGAGCTAGCATCAACCAACGACACCCACCTCCAAAGCTGTTCGCCAAACCTGGGGATTGCCATGGCCAAGTTCACGGGCACTAGCATGACCGAGGAGGACCTGAAGACTTTAGAGTCAGAGGGTCACGTCGACGCCGGCAGCTGGAGGCTGCCCGGGGAGGAGGAGATGCCGAAGCCGCGCGAAGACGAGTTCGTCAACTTCGAGCTCTTCGCATTGTTCGGGTTGAGGTCTCCCGAAAGCGATTTCGTGGAGGCCTTCCTGAACATCAGCGGGCTGGAGGTTGCGAACCTCAACCCCAACTCGTTCCTCCAGATGGCTGTCTTCGCACACCTGTGCGAGGGCTATCTGGGCGTTGATCCATCGGTGGGGCTGTTCCTCCATTACTACGCCGTAACGAGGAGCAGCTCCGCCGCTTCCAGGCTCGGGTGCTACTACCTCAAGCTCCGGGCCACTGCCGACGACGCGCCGTACCCTCGTCACCGCTGCTCGACTCAATGGGCGCGTGGTGGATGAGGTGGTTCTACACCAGGCGGAGCGGCGACAGCAAGCTTTTCTTCACCGGACAAGCTCCGGCGAAGGGGACGCAGATGCCGCGGCTGAAGCCGACCAGCGAGGAGTGGTACTTGACTAGAAAGATCGCCTCCCTCGTGGGCCTCGGGCTCACGGGCAGGGAGATCATCCGGGACTTCGTGGCGAACAGGATCTGTCCGCTACGGAAGAGATCCTACCCTTTCTACAAGATAGAAGACTGGGAGGATATCACCAGGGAGAGCTCGGGTAAGTTCCTCAAACGCGCACCCTTCTTTGGTGATTCATCCCAACAGGAACTAAGGACTTCTTCTGTTCGGGCAGTGAAACCTACCGACGTATGGGTGGCCGAGCAGGTCGATGCCATGCTGAAGGCCGCCAAGAAAGACACCGAGGTGACTGGCGTGGTGGCCTATACATGCCCAAGGAACGTGCTCGTCCGCTCAACAGAGATAACAAACGCAGAAACTCCAACTGAGTTGCTAGACTTACACGATTATGGCATGCTCACATCCGCCTCGAAATACGCAGGACGAGCAGTTAATCATCGGCGGGATCGTCGATGAGCTCTCAAAGTCCGGTAAGGAGGGACCGAGGAAGGACAAGGCCAAGGTGGCCGTGAAGCCCAAGGTGGCTGCTGAGCCGACGCGGAGCTCGCCGCGTCGCAGCGGCCGCCAACCGCCTCCGAAGCCCCCTGCGGCGACGATCCGCGCCAAGAAGGCCAAGCGCGCGTGGCCAGCCAAGGGGGAACGCCCAAGCCCATCCCTCCTCACCGAGCAAGGCGACGAGGAGGTACGGAATCTGACCCACTGGCTAAAGCGCTATGCACGGGCTCACCCGGGCCATATGGAATGACTGCAACAGATCGCCGAGCAGAGGAGGCTCGAGGAGGAAGTCGCGCGCAAGGAGGCTCTCCTTACGTTGCGCAAAAAGAGTGCTCAGCTCACCAAAGAGCTGAGTTTGTTGCCGCGGGCGTCCGGAGGCTAAGGCGAACAAGAAGCCGATGATCCTCCGAGCAAGAGACGCAAGCTCCGTCACGGAGCAAAGAAGAAGATCAAGCTTCCCGCTGCAGGTACAGCAGGTATGCAAAGGCAAAGCTCTACCCCTTACATTCTACCGAACCTCTTAGGTCTTAACGCGTTATTTTCATCAGCTGCCGAGGAGGTGATCGCCAGCGACAACATGGACGCAGCGATCTAGCGGTCCTTACTGCCCGAGCACCTACACGGTGCGTCACGGACAACGAGATTGGCCGCCCTCAAGGACAAGCTGGCAGCGTGGGCCGTGCTTCCGCCGGGCTCCACCGACCAGATCGAGGCGCTGAGGAGCGCAGTGGAGCGACTCGAAGCCGAGGAGGCGGGGCCAAGGAGTTGGCTCCGTCGGCTGCCCGGGGCTGGACCGAACAGACGACCCTGGGTACTTCATCGCAGGGGCAACTCATCCTTGTAGCGACAGCAATTTTCGGCGTGCAGGGCGAGCGACCTGCCGCCAGGGAGCAGGGAGATGACCGCGAGCAAGGGACACAAGTCGCCTTGTCCGCGGCCCCACCGACGTTGCTGAGCAGAGCAACGCCGGTCTTGCCCGAGGATACTCGGGCAGAGGAAAAAGAGGATGGGCAGGAGCTCGAGGGTGAAAAATCTTCGCCAGTCGCCACTGCCCCCAAGCGGACGCGCTCTTGTAAGGAGAAGACGCATCGGAGAGAATGCCACGCTGCGACCGCTTCGAGCAGTCGGGGCTTCGCAACCCACGGACTCGGGGAGCGCCTACGCCTGAACTTGAAACACAGGCTTCAAGAGGTAAGCCTCAAACCAAAACTAGTCCGTTTAAGTTACCAGCAACCCAATATAACGAACTCGTTCTTCTCTCACTCAGGTCATATGGGGCACCATGGAGGACTTCAAAGAAGGCGTCGCCATCGAGCGCGGCGCCATTCTGAGAGTTTTCCAGGGGCAGCGCCGCACGAGGTGGCTCGAGGAGGAGCTCGTGGCCGCGGCCGAAAGCCAAAACCGACTCGCGGCTGAGGTGAAGAAGCTCAAGGCCTAGCTGACCGAGGAGAGGGTGCCATCCCCGCGGCTCTCACAGGAAGAGGCCGAGGAGCTTCGCGCGTTGACCGCGAGGGCGAGCACCGCAGAAAAAAGGGCCAAGAAGCTGGCCGAGCGGCTCAAGGCCGCCGAGCAGCACCGGAGTCAGAACAAGAGTCTGACCGAGCAACTGCGGGCCAAGACCGAGGAGGTCGAAGCCCTCCGTGCAGAGGCCAATGAGCAGGCCAAGCACATGGCGGTCAGCAAGGAGGAAGCCGAGCGCATCCGAGCTGAAGCGAAAGAAGGGATCAGAGCCCAAGGGGAAGCCCTGCGCCTCGAGCTAGAGATTGAGGAGCTGAAGGAGCTGCTTGCTTCTAAGTAGTAGCAGTAGGGCAGTACCCGAAAGGGCCTTTTGTACCTGTAAAATTTGTTAATGGCAATGAAGTCTTATCTTTTCCCTGCAAAAAAGAGCAGCAAAAGACAAGAACGAACAGGAAACTAAGAGTAAGGCAAAATAGCACTAGAGAGTTTTTAGAAAAAAAAACGGTAGGACGCTTGACCTAACTCCCAAATTTCACAGCATCTCGCCGAAAACCCGAAGTTATTTAACTCGAACAGGTACACAAGCAAAAGAGTGATACCCTAGTCCCGGTACGGACGATGCTTGAAGATCTAAGTTTGTGAATTCAAGCACGTGCGTAGAGAGATAGAGCGACACCCGCATCCTGATCGACTCATTCCATAAACCGCTCGTCAACGTAAGATAGGCGATTCCCAAGGTAACCGAACAAGGAAAGTGCTTCTGCCGCGGGGGGCTTACGAGACCAGACTTTGCCAAGTGGTTGTACCGAGCGTGGTAAGTGCCTCTGCCGCTGGGGGCTTACGAGGACAGACTTAGCCGCAAGGCGGAAAGCCGTGTCACGCAACTCTGAGTTCAGAAACTTGCTGAAACTAGATGCGGGCAGGCAAATCATGAAGATCGCAGAGCCGAGAGTTCGCAAGACCGGGCAGCCATCAAGTGTTACCAGAGAGAAAGTAGTCTAAGAAGACAAGATGTGAAAAGGGCCGCAGGGGCCACGAGCATTCACTATTGATTGGATTGAACTTTACATGGCAGCCCGAGAGACTTGGACGAACAAAGGCGCGAAGTTTAACAAAAGCGCAGAGCTAGGAAAACAACTAAAAAACCTACACAAAGAATTTACGAAGCTGGTCAATGTTTCCAGTACTGATCAGCTCTCTCCCATCCTCCATTGTCAGGCGAACAATCCCCGAGCGAGCAGTTGAAACGACCGTGAACGGGCCCTCCCACCGGGGAGTTAACTTGTTGGCATTAGACAGGTTCTGGACGCGGAGCGTGATCTAAGACCATCTCCGGAACGTAGCCGGAGAGTTCTGTCCCAGATCTGGAAGGAGATCGAGATCGAAGAGATCGATCCGATCCGACAGGGGATGTGACATCCTGTCCATCTGAGTCATAGCCCTCAGGAAGAGTTTCCGGGTCGCTGAATGCGACATGCTCGAACAGGCTTGATCTACTAGATCCCCACGGACGGCGCCAACTGTCGACGGTTGGGATATCGGTCCCAAGTCAACTAAGGTTCTTGAGAAGGGGAGATAGAAGACACTGCCGAGCAAGGCAAACAACAATCGACGAGCAACGAGCAGACACAGGGTTTTTATCCTGGTTCAGGCCTCTCCGGGGAGATAACAACCCTACGTCCAGTGTTTCTTTATATGAGAAAGGATTACAAGGAGGAACTCGACGAGACGAACAGGTCTCGGCGAGATTATGGGTGTACAAGAAGTAGTATGCGATGATTCGCCTTCAGGTCGTCTTGGCTTGGCCTCTCTACACGCCATAGGGGCCTTGTTTATATAGTGTTGAACAACCGACCTACCGGGGGATAATCGGGCCGGGCTGACCACGAGGACGTAACGAACTCGTATGCATGCCAAATACATCCCGAGATAGATAAGGTATACTCCAATTCTTGGGATCACGACTTCTGCTCCAATCCGAGAAACCTGCGTCAGGGTCTTCACGTAGCCGTGTAGAACTCTTGTTCGAGTCGAACTCGAACATGAAGTCTAGGCCACCTCGCACCGTGCCAACCAGGAAGCTATTCGGCAGGATGCACATGGGCCTGATAGAACCTTCCAGGGAGACTGCCCTAGGAGGCTGTTCGATTAAGCCGTCAGGGAGTGGGCCATGGCAATGGGCTGTGATTTTATCCCCGACAGTACCTCCCTGGGGTGTCGATAGCCTAGGGGAGAGCCGCGCGGGCAGTTCACCATGCCATTTGTCCCTTGGGCAGATGGCAACAGCTGTCGCGCTCCGCGACGACCCCAACGGGTGGCGCGAGGCTGGCTCCGACCAGTCAATGCCATATAGGGGATAAATGGAAAGTGCTTTCTCCCTGTGCAGGCTGCTTCCCCATATTGGCATACCGAGACGAATACGTGTCCAGTACTGACCAGACAAGCTTCTCTTTGCAGGCCACAAATAGGACGGAGCCCGGAACGAGACAAGGGCGCCGCCACTAAAGATGGACAAAGTATGGATAGGCGCGGGGCCTGCGGTATCTGCTCCGAACAACTAGCCGCTCCTATAAAAGGAGAAGCCTGCCCAACATAACGACCAAGAACTCTAGGAGAGCAAGCAACACAAGCATCCGAAGCTTCCTCAGCAGCAGTCGTAGTAGAGTAGATTCTAGCCACCTAAGTGTCCGAAACTCCCCTGTAAGCTCGGGATCGGCACCTCCTAGCCCGGTCTCGGCGCCCCTGTACTGTTTCCACTAGATTATCAACGAGTGCCGGAGTAGAGCTGTTACTCGGCAGTGGGGGCTCGAACCAGTGTAAAATCACTTGTCTCGCACGGTTTGTATTTCCTTTGCCTCATCTCTCACCCCCTCCTAATCCCACCGTACGACGGATCTATACCCAGATCCTAGGTCGCACCAGGCACAGTCCGGGAATACCGCGCAGCCAGAGCCCCCGCGAGCTCGGCCGCCGCCCCGGGGCTGTTGGGAAGTGTTGTCGTTGGGCCTCATTCCAACTACAAATTCATCTGCCGGTTCGTGGACCCGCTGCCCTCAGTAGGCGTGTTTCCCAGACACCGACAGTCATGCCTTGAGACACTGGATCAAGATCAATCTCTAATGCATAATGATCAGATTGGTCCATCTAGGCATGTTGAACACTAATATCTAGGAAAAGCTGTAGAAACCCCACATTAGCACAAACTCTAACTAAGCGAGCCTTAACATTACTGGCACTTTCCTGCCTGTTACCCCAAGTGAATGGAAAACCCACAAAACCAACATCTCTCAACTAACACTTTTGTAGACTGTCTCGGAAAGATCTCATTTGCGCCTCTGCTCTTGGCACCATACTCAAATGCTCTTCTCCTATCTCCACCTCATTCCAGTCTCCACAACAAACCCACGGGCTATCGTTTTGACCAGCAAGGTACTGAAGAACACCCCACGATTTGTGGCCCCAATCCACCCGAGACTCACCATATATCCCTGTGAAAGCCAATCCTTCCCGCTTTCATTCTCAGTCACCAGACCATCCAAATGGTATTGTGACCGTGATAACTCCGCAAAGCTAACACCCTCCTTCCACCAAATCGCCAAACCTCTGCTTCTTCCCCTGCTACTTACTAAAACACAATGCCTATAACCAATGCTCCAAGCTTTCTCCTGTATCACACGATCAGAACATTTAGTTTCACAAAGGAACACCACTTGGGGACGAAAGAGCCAAAGCCAACTCTCCGCAACTCGCCAACCGCCGCGTCCGCCCCCAAACCGCGACAGTTCCGGCTATTTTCATGGCGACAGGTCGGGCAGCCCTTCACTGCCCGCCGATAGATTAGAAATGATGTTGCCGTCAGAATGGAACCTCTTGTTGCCATCCAAATCGTGAACATCATGTATCAGAATTTCAGCGCACCTCTTTACGCCACCACCGCTAGCAGCTGTTTCTACAATAACCTTCTGTTTCTGACCAGATTTCTCTCCCTTGACACTAATAGTTTCTTCCTTTCCCTTACTGCGATTCAAATTCAGTGTCCTTGCTGTTTTATTTTGGGGAACGCTTGTTGGTATTGATTCACCTGCTAGGAGCCTCCTCTAACACTGATTGCTGAATCAACGTACCCACAGACCCATCCTTGTTTGCCTCCTCAATGTCGCTGCAGGTACCCGAAGGAACTTTCAGAGGGGATGAAACCTCTCGGAGGTCCTCAATACCACCCTTTGCGCCCACATAGCCTATTTCCCGGGGATCAGCTGACTGTCGGTTGTGCTGGTCTTTGCTTCTACAACTATCAGAACCGTGACTAAGGGCCTATTCTTTTGAGCTGATCTGAACGACTGAACAGCTGAACGATTGAAATGACTAAATTTTGAGAGCTTCACGAGATAGTCTCGAGATTCGGATCCATTTCGTTTGACTTGCTTTTTAAAGCGTTAGGAATCACCTTCAGAACAGCAAAAAAATAAAGCCAAAAAACACAAAGCATATGTCTTTTCAAAACGTAGATAAGTCGTTACGTAGATAAGTCGTTAAATTGTTAAGACGTTAAGCTGTTAGGCTGAAAAGAACATAGGTAGAGGTGGGCACTCGGTTTTTTTTGGTTTGTTTGTTTCGATTTATTCAATTTCTTGAAATCTTGGTTTTTGAAAAATAGAACCGAATTTATCAACAAAATATAGAAAATCAAACCATTTTAACCAAAATATTTTGGTTGGTTTTTTGGCTACCAACAACGGATTCATTGGCAAATCATCTAAATATCTCACAACCAACAACGGATTACAAAGGCCCTGTTCTTTCATCCTAACAGCTTAACAACTTAACAGCTTAACGACTTATCTATGTTTTGAAAAGACGTATGCTTTGTGTTTTTTGTTTTTCGCTGTTCTGAAGGTGGTTCCTAACGCTTTAAAAAGCAAGTCAAACGAAATGGATCCAAATCTTGAGACTATCTTGTGAAGCTCTTGAAATTCAGTCATTTCAGTCGTTCAGCTGTTCAGTCGTTCAAATCAGCTCAAAAGAACAAGGCCTAAGTCCTGAAGAGAGAGAGCTAGAGTGTGTAGCTGATCTTCTATAGAAGGAGACCTTGGAGGAGTAGGCTGAGGCTGCTGATTGGTTTGATCAGGCAGAGGGGCAGGAAGCAGTTAACTCCACTGCGTATATGAATAGTCTATTTTGCAATGAAAGGATAAACTCCTAGACCTAAAGGTGGGCTTGAACTTGACTCGTCTAGTCTCAATTACAATGAAAGGATCTAGTAGGCCTACTGTGAGATGAATAGTCTATTTTAAAACTTTTGGTTGGAGTAGAAATTAAACAAGTTTAGTAAACCACTTAAGACTCTTATAGCAAGCAAGCTTAGAACACTATTAGTGCAATAATTGAAGGAGCAAGCGGAACGTAAGTGCAGAAGTGTAAAGGAGAAAAGGGGAATTTTTTTTCTCAAGGTTCACAACCGAGCTCCCACTTACCGTTGACGAAAGAGCTCGCTCTCGCTCCTCGCAAGAGCTCGCTCCCTCTCGAGCCTAATGCCCCATCTTCACTTGGTGAAGTCCTTCGTAGCTTTGGCAAGATAAACTCCAAACTCTTGTACACCGACTAGAGGGCTTCCACACGCGCTAAGACAAGCTCCTAAGAGCATCTCTAGGAGAGTCCCAAAACAAACCCCCTTTTAAAAAAAAAATTAGGGTGCCCCAACACATTAAGGGCCTCTTATTAACTCCCTAGCTCTAACAAACTACCTAAAATCACCCCACTTATATGGTTGGCACACCGTCCACAGCAACTTCTATCGGTCTACCCTGCTTGCCGCTACTTGTGCACTGCTTCTACCATCCTCGCTGCTGCCTTGCAATATATGTGACCAATGGATTCCAACAATTTTACAAAGGAATGTTTCCAAATTTAAAACGATCCATGTAGTAGCTCATATGGTTTTAAATATGTAGACGTTCCTAGCAAAAGCGTGTTGCAACAGTTGAATAAATTAGTATAAACATGAATCTGAGTAATTCATGGGAACATGGACCTGATAAATAAGATTGCCACTCATACGTAGTAACATGCATTAAATAAGTTATTAGCTAATAACAGCAAGTACAAATATGTAAGGTGCAATTTGGACATATCACCAGTATACCAAGCTACCAATTAAGGGGTGCCATGACTCAACCATGTAATTTTCACACCACGGCAGTAAACTGTGTGGAACAAATTCTGAACTAATTGCCTGTGCTCTAAGCCTTCTGTCCAAAGGCAACCAATATTTGTTAGTGGAGTGATGCAGTCCCAGCTGTCCATGTCAACAAGCCTCCACCATACTTGTGGAGTTCTGCAATTATATTTGAACATATTAAGAATGTAAACATGTATGTCAATGAGCTGTTAGCACCAGTGAATATATTATGTATACAATTCTAGAAGGCCTGCTAGGCCAAATCTAGATCAAGGTGCACAATAGCATGAATTGGATCGCATGCAGAGCTAGACTGCTAGGTATCACTACGCTCGAAAAATGTCAAAACCAGACATGTACTAAGGGCAGAACACATGAGAAGGATTGAAATGCTATGTCAAAGCTTGGTATGCATTTCACCAGCAAGCTTCAAATGGGCTAGTGTCTAGGAGCTATTAATGAACACAATTAAGCAAAATAAATTTGGATTTAGAATTACCTTATTCACACTTTGCACGCTTTCATGCAATAATCTTTTTTTTCTAGTGTTGATAGTATTCCTTCTATATGTCATCCATGACACTAACATTGGTTTCATTATTCTTTCCTCCTCCATCATTCTCTTCATCGCATATTCTTTTTTCTTAATGTCAACCTTCTCTACTTCTATGATGGCTTTCTTCTCTTCGATAGCAAGTTGTTTTTCAGCTCTATCTTTCTCTAGATCTCGTGCCATTTTATTACGCTCATCCATCTTTTTATCTTTAAACATCTCTATTTCTTTCCTCTCCTTCTTGAACTTCTCAATGACTTCCATGAATTTTATAACATTTGAATTTTCGTCAACCAACCTTTTTCCTTCTTCAACAATTCTTTTTGAGGCTTCCTACCCAACGGTTTTGCAATATCAACACCTCTAACCGTGTTGTCTTCTAGGTCAACGACATGCACACCGGTTGTTGTAGGACTACCATTTTTACTTTTCTTTTGACCCTTCTTTTGTTGACCACGATAGTCAAGCCATTTTGGATGGTTCTTCATCACATTCCAGCAATGTAAGAGGCGAAAAGCTCGTCCTTCTCCTTCTTTGTATAGTTTTGTAGCTTGGAATATCTGTTTATAAATGCGCATATGCCTTTTAAATTCAATATTAAATAGAAACTATGCAATACTAGTATAACATACGAACTAAAATTACCCGATCTTGCTCGATGAGGCCGTTTTGGTTCCTTGCAGTAACTTAGCTAAGTAACCACAGGACTTACTGACCTCTGCTTGTATAACACACCACCGATGTTCAAGTGAACCTTGAGTACGATAAGAAGGAAATGTTTTGTTGTCATTGTAGAAATCATAAATTCTTTTCCAATATGCTCTCAACTTCTGTTGAACCCCAACTATGACTACCGCTGCCGTATAGGTCGCTCGGGTGGGAGGAAGCAATTGGAGGTAGAGGAGCTACAGCCGTTGCCGAGGAACAGCTCGCGGGAGCTGCTATTGTTGCAGTTGGGCGAATTTGGGGAGCCGATTAGGAGTCCCTAGAAATAGGGGCATGGGAGAGTTTTAGGGGAGGAGAGAGAAAATAGGGGGCAAATAGTGGTTCTTTTAGAGAGTTTTTTTTCCTAGTAAGCCCTCAAATAATAATTAGGGGTTTGTTTAGGTGGCCTTCTTTAGATGCTCTAAAGTCCTCAACTCCAAGTCGTCTAGGAGAAGCATTATCCAATAGTAGCAAGCCCCAAGTGTCTTGATTTTACAGAGTCCAGAGCTCGCAAGTGATGCACACCAATCGAGGAGGAGAAGCACCTAGGGTTAGGAAACTAAGCTCAAATGCTCGCTAATGTTTTAGATTGGTAGCGATAGCTCATTGAAGACAAAACCTTATACCCTCTTAAATAGGCACCCACAAAACCTAGTTGTTACAGTTTAAATCCCCCAAGGAAACTAGCCGTTTAAGGCGCAGACTTGAGCGATGGCCACTTACCGGATACTCTCCAAAGCCATCAGATGATGTTCGGCCAGCCACCGAACACTGTTCGGATGGAGGCCAACCCTAGCTCCACAAAAATCTTAGGCCCCCAACAGACATTGTCCGATGGAAGGCCAAGCCCACCACCCAGAACTCCATCGGACGCCGTCTAGTGGGACAGCGAGAGGGAAAAACACCAAACCCCTAAGGACTTCTCCAGACACTATCCGGAGGACACCAAACACCGCCTAACGGGAAACTAAGAACGCATCTGCTATAGTGAAAAGACCCGCCAGACACTATTCGGCGGCCACCAAGCATTGTGCAGTGGAGAGCCGAGAGCCCACGTAGGGGCTCCTCAACGACACGTGACACCACTAGCTCACGATGCCAAAAGTAAAACACACTAACATTTCAAGTCTTAGAATGAGAGAAGAGATCAAGTGTGCACCATGAAGGAACTCAAGATCCAGCAAAAAACACATACATTTCGGACCCCTTAATTGTACGACAAAAAAAAAACGACAACCCTAAAGCTACTCAAGAAACACTCCTCAGTTCTTGGGCTACATCTTCACCTTCACAAGTTCGTCAATCATTGATGCCAGAACCACAGTAGGGTTCCGAGAATTTCACAAACGCTCTTGTGAATCTTGATAAAAAAAATGATGCCATCATCAATACAAAAACTTAGTCGCGTCCACAATTAGGGCCAGAGATGCACACATACATATAACATGTGTTAGAAAAATGCAAAACAACAGTAGACTCAAACCAAGCTCCGACTCAAGTAGATGAGATTAATTATGGTTTTTCAATAAAAAATTTTGAATAGGCTAGATAATGAAGCTTAAGTAGGTTTAAACAAAGATCGCACTCGAGTACACTCCAGAAAAATATTTTATATAAAAAATAAGTCCGACGAAGCTTGAATAAAGCTCAAGCTTGTATCCATCAGGCTTGCGAGCCTATGGACAACAAAACTCATTTGGGGCTCGAGAAAAGATCGAACCAAGCCTCCAACCAATAGAGCTGAAGCAGTTTATGAACCTCAAGCTTTTTCTTGCAGCCCTATTTAACACTCAAACTCACTTTTGGCACTCAAGTGTGTTGTGCTTCCAGATTCTCTAATTTAATAAATTTAAGATGATAAATGTTTTCTAAAAAAATGCTAAATAAAGAACTAGATAAATAGAATGATTTGGTCCATGTTAAAACAATAGAATAATTCCTAAAAAGAAATGTAACAAAAAGGAAGCTAAATTAAATAGAAAGTATGCTTACGATATTGTTCAGACCATTATACCAGATTGAGGGTGGAGATTGAAAGTTGAAACCAATATGGTATATTTTTTAATAGTAAAGATAAATATTTTGCCTATGTTAACATATTAAATGGCACAATAATATTAAATGACTTATACAATATAGATCTCAAAAAGTTCCCTAGAACTCGGTGTAAGTTTTAAAAAAGGAAAAAAAACTTCTAAAACATTGACACTGTAAGTCTTCCAATTTCCCCCCTAGTTTGGTTATCTCCTTCCTCCCTAGGGTCTCTTCTGAACATATAATTTTCACTATAGATTTGCAGGATTTCACAAAAGAAAGTACAAAAAATCCATGCCATTGGTCTCCCTGAGGAAAGGCATTATCCAAAAAAAACTACCTAATGCTATACTACTAGATATAGCAAGTTTAATTTAGTATCATGAAATATGAATCACAAGTAACATAGTATGGTACTCACCATGGAGTATCATGTAGTCTGAAACCCATCGTACTTGAAGCAATGCTCCAATGGTCTAGCATCCTGTAGCTACTCGTCCAACAAACCCTCTTAAGATGGCTCAATGCCTAGCCTTCAAGTAGTTAGCCCAAGACAAAATGGTACCAAAAAAAAACCTTGCCTGTATTTTTTGTTGCCGATGAAATATTAGCCTCTTTGCGGGCAGTCAGAGGAATCCGCCAAGCATCTTCTTGCTCACTGCCCATTCTCTAAATTTATTTGGCGCAAAATCTTTCAGGATTTCGGAGGGCTTGATCTGAGGACGGCAAACACGCACGAAGATTTTGGTGAATGGTGGCTATCTATAAGATCGGCAATTCCGAAGTTGCAGCGCAGGCAATTCGATGGAATCGTCGCGTACACGTCTTGGAATGTGTGGAAAGAGCGGAATGCGAGGATTTTTAACATTATCTACAGCCGGGTTGAGCAGGTGCTAAGCCTAATCAAGTTTGATATTAGCAACTGGAGGAGGGCCTTCATTTCGGATGATCATGGCTGACCAATAGTCTTTTAAAATTCTCTCTTAGTTCACTCTGTCTTTGTTTTTTCCTAAGACCAGTTTCTGCTTGGTCTGCCTTTGTAAATACTTGTTACTTTTGTTGCCTTCGGGCTCTTTTCCTCTTAATGAATGGGTAGAGCTCCTACCTTAAGTTCAAAAAAAAAAATATTAGCCTTCCTTCAACACTGATTTGGGCAACTCATGACACAAAAATGAAATAGCTCTTCCATAAGAGAAATTAGGTAATGTATTGGCTAACATTGGAAATAGGCTGAAACGACCCAGAGGGTGGTTTATAGCCATACCATATTTTCTCAATTTGAATGAATCATTTTTTATAGAACTATTTTATTGCCAAAATTTGGCTAAGGTGATGTCACTGAGTAGTTGGCAACACAGAGTGGCAAGAAAATACTTTGGTATTTTAGTCATAGTAGTATATAGGAGCCAACTAAACATGAATTAAGTAATATGAGCATGGGATCCTAACTATCAAAGAGTACTTCCATCATAGCTCTGTTCACGTATATGCTACTATTGAAATTGTGAATATGGAAAGCAAATCCTCTGTTGTTAAAATCTTCGGCCTTCCCTCCATCAATCTGTTCATGTCAAATCCAATGCACATCTTCTTTCTCTATCCAATCCCTCATAACACATCTGTTCTAAGGATAGAGGATACATGTTCATGAATATGGTCATAGGTGATTGGTCTCACTACAATCAAGTCTTGTAATGATATCATGACCATAGGATGATATATTTCAAGATAAAATACTCACGATAGACATGTGTATATATATCTATAAAAGGAAAAAAGTCCTAGGAGTGCAAAGTCTTAAGGAAAAAAGATTTGTAATTGATTTAAGGACAAACATTAAGAGTACAAAGTCTTAAAGCTTTGGTTTATAAAAATATTGTAGAGTACGATATGAATTTAAGTTAGAATTAAACTTTGATCGTTTTGAACAATTATTTCGAAAAGCCACAACCGATAATCGAAATCGGATTTAGGAACGAGATTATCAAACTGCCATATAAGAAAACCAAAACCTTAAAAATAATGAAATAATTTAAGTACATAACCTATAGACTTTACATGAACAAAAGCCTCACCTGTACTCAATTACTTCGTTGTCCATCCTTGCGGTGGCTGTCCCACAAGATACTTTACTCTGCTGGTACCATCAGCATTAAGGAGACCAGCTCATTCCTATGGGCAGGACATCAGGACATGATGCTCGATTGAGATGCTACTTTCCTCTTCCAACCTGGCTGTTTCTACAAGCTACGCCGCATGATCACTCTCATTCTTGCACTCAAGTGGGTGTTATTAATCTCGTCTGATCCTCAGAGTCATGTGCAAGCTAATCATTTATCAGATGTTAGGGAATTGATTAGCAACCATGTGTGCCCGTGTTTTAGCTGAAGATTGGACGATAGCTTAACAGTCTGGTGTGTTAAATAAAAATAAAATCAGGTGCATGTGGATGTAGTTCTTAACTTATTGAGCCTAAATGGAAGCCAGATTTTAGTCACTAAAATATGGTAGCCTTGATCACACATGGCATTTGTATGATTGCACTCTCTCTCTCTCTCTCTCTTGGGGGGCGGGGAGGGGGTTGGAGTTACTCTCATACGACTAATGAAAATTGAAAATTGCACTTTGTCGAACACCATTATGCTATCTTAATGACACGAGGCATTTTAAAAAAATTATTTTTTGGTTGATATGATGACAAATGTTTTTCTTTTGCGGGCCACTTATAGCACTAGCCTATTTTTAATTTTTCCTTTGCAATTGTCTGATTCCCAATGCATCATTCGTAGGTAGTGCAACAACAAAGTGGAGCTCGAGCTCCTAAACACAATGTCAACCGTTCAAGCTTGGCCATGTGCTTGACCCAGAACATCATTGTACTCGACCTAGATCTTTTCAAACCCCGAGCTGAGTTTGGTTCAGGCTTGGTTTGGAAAAACCCGGTACCGTGGGACCAAGTCCAAGCCTAGCCTGACCCGATGCACCAGGCCTCAAATTTGGATCCAAACTCGATCCAAATCTTGAAAACCCATCCCAAAACTCGAAAACCCAACTCGACCACGGCTAATTTTGTAATTTTTTCGGACCTAAGCCCGACCTGACCCGACCCAATGGTTGGGCTTCAAATTGAGACCCGAATCCGGCCCGATGCACTGATTGGGCCAGGGTTTTTGGATCAGGTCGGATTTGTCGGGCCGGACGGCGCATGAGCAGGTATACTCGGCTGCAGCTAGTGAAGCTGTGAAGGTCACAGTATGCCTGTACGCCATAGGATTCCTGGATCCCCATTAAATTGACCCAATCTTCCCCAACAAACCAGCACTGGAAAAAGGCAACACAAATCAACAAATGTGCAAGGAGAGAGAAAATCACATTCACATGGGGGAGTGGAGAGAGAGAGAGGGAGGGAGAGGGGCAGAGGGCTGGGGTGGGGCTCCAGCCTCAGCTACGAGTGTGTTCTTCTCTCGTAATTATTACTGAACTACCAACCCCTCTCAAGTCTCAGCTCAAGAAGAGCCCTGGAGAGTGGAGAGGCCTTCCCCTCCCTTCCCGTTGCTGCCGCCTGCCGTCTCGGAGGTGATCTGGGGACGCAGGAGGCGGCGGCGGCGGCGGAGACGCCATGGCGAGGAAGCATGGCTGGCAGCTCCCGGCTCACACCTTACAAGTGCGGTCGCCAATCTGCCTCTCTCTCTCTCTCTCCCCCACCATTCTTGCTTCATGTTTCCTGGATCGGTGTAGCATGAGAGGCTAGTCGGCTGTTTGGCCTTGTGTTCGATTCCGTGCGTGTATCTTTAGTAACCGTAGGATTTTCGCGGTATAATTCCGTTCCTGCGAGGCTGCCTGGACGCGCTGCAAGAAATTTGCAATCTTTTATACCAATTTTGGAGATCTGTCGAGGGGGGAGAGAGAGAGAGAGCACTAGGTGGTGATTGGTTCAATTTCCCTTCTTGCTATGGCTGTGCCTACTTTGGTGGAGACGAATGGCTGGTATGAATTCTAAAGGAATTGGTTGGGATGCAATGCTATAAATCTTGCCAATTATGTTGCCGGTGTTTGATTTTGTATGATTCCTCGAGTTAGGGTTGTTCGTTGGTCACACCCTCCTTTTTTGTTGCTTTAATAAAGTAGGGCTAGATGTATTTACTCAAAATACTATGATTGTTCGTTGGTGTTAGTTATTGGGGGCAGAAGGGCTAAAACCCTTATTGCTAAATTCTCCTCCCCTTATTCAGGAGTGAGTTGATTTCTTGATGAAATGCATGCAAAAAACGTATTCTTTATTCTCTTTCTGCATCTAGGCAGTGAGTTGAGTCCTTAATACTAATTTGGATAACTGATTTATAATATCTTTTTGACAGATTGTTGCCATTACAGTATTCTTCCTTCTGGTGGTTTCATTTTATGCATTCTTCGCACCATTTCTGGGGTTGCAAATCCTTCATTATGTTGCAATAGGTGTTTATACCCCTGTGGTAAGCCTCACAAATGACCCTTACTTTAAGTTCTTCTCATGATTTGAAGGGCGCTATTTCGTGGAATCATGAAACTCTCAACATCACTTTTAGGCCTTGGCTGTTTTCATCCTTTACATCCGGTGCACAAGTATTAACCCGGCAGATCCTGGGATCATGTCAAAGTTCGAGGATGGCTTTATCAATGTACCAGCCAACAATGATGGATTGCAAGGCATAGATTTGCCCCAGAAAGGAAACAATGATATTGGAACACACTCTCCATCTACCTGCAGAAGCTCTCTAGATGGCCATTCTAATCAGAGAGGTTCGTCTATAGGGGGGACAAACATAAATCTGAGCTCACAGCAGCCAAAGAAAAGATCAGGCTGTTTCATCTTTGGTGGGCTTGTGTGTGCATTATTTGTCAAGGAGGATTGCCGGAAGCGTGATGATTCAGAACAGCAAGCCAGTGGTGAAGAAGCTTTATTTTGCACATTATGTAATGCTGAGGTATGCTAAGTTAACTTTTAGCTGTGTGGCGTAAGGTAAACTTATTTGATGCTTTCGTTTAAACTCGTGTTACAAAATTAATTAACAGGTTCGGAAATTCAGTAAACACTGCAGAAGTTGTGACAAGTGTGTTGATGGATTTGATCATCATTGTCGGGTGACTTTTTGCACTGTGATAGTACATTGCCCTGTAATCTTTAATTGTGCATAGCTAACATGGAAATCTTTGGCAGTGGCTAAATAATTGTGTTGGGCGGAAGAACTATTTCTCATTTATTGCTCTGATGGCAATCAGTCTCCTCTGGGTCTGTATTATGGGACTTTCTATATATACACATCCATTTTTCTAAAGTTCACTTAGTTCCATGGATTTGTGTAGACTTATTTTTTTCTTTAAATGCCACTGACATCTACATTCTTTTGTGTGACAGCTTGCAATTGAATTTGGAGTGGGCATTGCTGTTATTGTACTCTGCTTGGTCAATAAGAATGCATCAAGTAACATTCAAGACAGGCTTGGAAATGGCTTGACCCGTGTTCCATTTGCTGTTATTGTAGTAAGTTGCACAAGAAATTGTTGTGGCTTAAATAGCTTTTTAGTGTATAAGATCCTTGATTGTAAGAAGTTATTATCAGAAGCAGCACCTTTCCACCCATCGTATGACGAGGAATTATATTTTTTTTTGAGCAAGTGGATTATAGTTTTTTTAATAAAAAATTATACCTATACTCCATGTTAGGCACATAACTATTGGGTTATGATGTTATCACTTCACTGTTTTATTTTACCAGTAGAGAATTCTTTCTGGTTGGAAGTGCAAATATTCCTATTTAGAATCCCTGAATTATCTTCATAGCACTTGTTCCTAGTTATTGCAAAACTTTCTGAAAAGCATTTTGCATAGTTAATTATCAGCTGATAATTATTAAACAATAAATTTCTTATGTGCAGGGTATATTTACTTTTCTTTCATTAGTGGCCTGCGTACCTTTAGGAGAACTTTTCTTCTTCCACATGATACTCATCAGAAAGGTTTGCCTTTCACTCCCACACTTCAGTGGAAATGTAATACATATCCAGATATAATCCTGCCTCGTTGATTATGTTCGTTCTCTATTCTCTATACCAGGGGATCACAACCTATGATTATGTTGTTGCAATGAGAGCTATGAGTGAGGCACCTCCAGAGGACGAGGAAGGAGCAAACATCATCTACTCCCCATCAAATTCAGCAACAACTGGATTCAGTGTTGGAAGTTCACTTGGCCTTCACCACAAGGGTGCTTGGTGTACACCTCCAAGAGTATTTATTGATCAGGTAAGTCTGTTGCACACAGCAAGTACACATGATCTTTGAAATTTTAGCAAGAGCCTCAAGCTGGAAAGAACATAACTATAATGTTAGAAGCAGTTCTACAACAACACTAACTTTTAGCTGTGGTGAAACTTTCAACCAGGATGAAGTAATTCCACATTTGGAACCTGGGATGGTACCTTCAACCATCGACCCAGATGCTGCTGGATATGCTGAAAGGGCGAACAAAGCTAAGAAGCCAGTCAAGATCAGTGCTCGGAGCCTTGCAAAGTTGGATAGAAATGAGGTAATGAAAGCTGCTGCAAAAGCTCGGGCATCATCCTCCGTTCTCCGACCAATAGATGCACGTCGTGGTCATGAAGCTGATCTTTGCTCCAGCGGCAATGCGAGTGTCAAGAGTAGCTTGAGTGTTGACTACAGTGGTACAAAGGAATCAAGGAGTGAGATGAGACTGTCTCCGCTTCAGAACTCGTACCCACAGAGTCTTGCAAGCCAGGATGACTGTGAAACTGGCACACAGAGTGCAAGCAGTTTAAGCAGCCCAGTCCACATCCACAAGCTTGCCTCAATCTCCCAGTTCCATGTGACACCTCATCCACCTCTACCTCCTGAAAGGCCTGTGCCAGGCATAGTGAGGCCACCTGTCCCAACTACACAGATAACCAATCCGATGTTCCAGTCAGCCACATCTTATGTTCGGGAGAACCGCAGAGCTTCTGTTGTCTGGGATCAAGAGGCTGGCCGGTACGTGTCAGTGCCTGCACAAACAAGGGCAGGAACTGGAGCTGAGCTGCCAGCAAGAAACCCACGTTTCTTGGCGAATCCAAATGGCGAACAGGGCAGCCATGGAAAAAATCTTGCACCTGCAAACACATCATCAGCAATGTCGTCGGGGCAGCCATCAGAGAGACTGACATACACAGGGCAATCTATATTCTTTGGTGGGCCAATTCTGAGCACCCCTGGTAGCAACGCTCAAAGGCATGAGATTGGCTCAAGAATTCGACCTGAGGGAAGTAGAGATCCTAATGCTCACCAGCGTGATATCCGTGGTGAGAGGGCGCGGACAGGTTCCTTCCCGGTGTTCACTCCTGGGACATTTCAGAGGAATCAACCGTTTGACAAGTGACTTTTACATTATGTTTTCAACTTCTTGATGTCATCTGCTCATTCGCTACGACGACAATGGGGTGATGCATTCATGCTGATGCACCCCCCTCCAGGTTTGCAACGCCTGAAAGGTTGCTCTTTTTGTGGTTTCGAGTGCCACACGGGGAAGCAGATGAGATGCAGCTGAAGGAGATAACCAAGGCACGAGATGACGATCTCTAGAACTTTTAGCAATGGCCACTTCAGGACTGACCTTGTTCGATGCTCAGTGAGCGATGAATTGACTGATATTTGATTGTGTTAGGAATCCAGGAAGATTATAGGTAGTAGAAGGGCTAATCGTTCCTAATTTAAAACGTTGGCTTGCAGATGATTTTTTTTGCACGCTGGGACTTTGGAGTTTCTAATATGTCTCATCATTCTATTCCACATTTGCACATACCAGCATATTTTCTTGTAGATTCTGAACTTAGCCATGTTTGGAATAAAGCGTATGGCTGCCAATCAGCCGATGTTCCACTGCGAAATGCTATGCTCACAACATTAGGTTTTGATAGCTTTCAGGAAACAATTTGAAGAACATCGCAAAAGTACCGGGTGCTAAGAGCATCCCAACTACATATCTACGTCTTCTTCTCTAAAACATTATTGGTGTCTCTTTATCCATCTGTCTAAAATTACTTAATAATTTACATCACACTTTAAAAAGATTTCCTTCCTCCGGTAGACTATTTATATCTGCTACAGTATTGTAAAAAGTCTGTTGAGAATGCTTTAGCGATTGCAAACTGGAAATGGAATCTGTGTGTTGTTGGTTGTGTGTATGTCTATATGTGGGTGGGGGTAGACCTGCTCATGGATCCAGGCTTGGCGAGCCCGGCCAAAAAAGCCCGATCGGTGCACTAGGCTTGGGTCCGAGGAAACAGTGCGCTAAGTTGTGGATGAGCCGGGCTTTCGGGTTTCGGGCCAGCCTTTCAGGCTGTATGGTGGATTTGGGCCTGAAGCCGAGGCCCGATGCATCGGGGCGAGCTCGAGCTTTGTCCCCTGGGAACGGTCGCTCGAAACATGGTCCGGTCCAACCGGTGATCAAGTATAGGTGGCGGTCATGGTGGTGATGGGGATGTATTAAAAAAGAAAAATGTCTAGATTACACCCTTGAACTATTGTCTTACCCTCAACTCCAAAACCGAATAGATTACCTCTGACTCAGTTTTCAGCAGGTTTTGGATAGATAAAAACTGTACATGACAGCAGTCCATCCAATGCATAAATAAACAATATTTTACACATCATGCACTAAAGTTTTGGGCTTAAATCTCCACATAATTGCTTAAATCTGTAGCTTACATGAGCCTAATTACTTATGTGCCTTACATGTTCTGTTTGATTAATTGGAGACAACTTTAGTGCATGCCGTGTATTAGATGGGCTGCTGCCATGTATAGTTTTTTTATTTTATATAAAACCAGTTGAAAACTAAGTCAGTGAGTAATCTATCCAATTTATAAAGTTTAGGGTGTTAAATTTCTGACTTTGAAATTGAGGTGGTATTATATACTAAATAGTTACGAGGTGGGAGATTTACCTAGAGGACACTAATTTGACGGTCTTTACCCGAACGACATTAATTTAGTCCGCCTTTATGCCTACAACACCGTACACACGAATTTGTTACCTCAATGACATTTTGGCCATTTTAATTTCTTTTTCTACCATTTAGCTCCTTTTTTACTACTGCAATAACTATTTTGCCCCTTGCCATTGACCTAATACTGTGCCCGATTTGCTCCTATGTTATTCTCCAAGTTTCTTTGCAGTTGCCCCCAAACCCAGGCCGCCGCCTCCTCCTCCCCCGGCGGCGGCCGTGATAAATATCTATCAAAATTGATGAATATCTATAAAAAATGATGAATTCCTATATGAAATGATGAATTTCGGTAAAAAAAAATTGATGAATTCTAGTAAAATTTGGTGGGTTTTTTTTTTTTTTTTATCAAAAACGATTAATTTCTGTCAAATTTCTAATGAATCTTGGTCAAATTTGATAAATTTCTATAAAAAAATGATGAATTTTTGTCAAATTTGATGAATTTCGAATCTCTTGAATATTATTTTCACACATGAAACTATTTTCTTGTTGCAAATTACTCTAATCAGTTACTTAAGGCGTATTTGGACTAGCTTGCATGTTAATTAATTTGCTGCTTGTTGACTGGACAATGGGCAAGGGGGCAAAATGGTCATTTCAGTAGTGAAAAAGGAGTTAAATGGTAGGAAAAGAAATTAAAATGGCCAAAATATCGTTGAGGCAACAAATTCGCGCGTACAGTGTCATAGACGTAAAGACAGACTAAATTAATATCGTTTGGGTTAAGGCCGTCGAAATGAGTGGTCTCTATGACTCCATGTAAATCTCCCACGGTAACCTATACCTTTTTTTCCTTGAAAAAAAGTAAAAATGAGAACGCAGATAGCCAGATAAAACCTCTCATTAACTAAAACCCTGGGCCCTCGCACTTCGCTTCTCCAGAGTCCTGGCTCCTGAGACCTACACTCTCTCCCCTTCACGGCCCGTCCGTACCGGGCTCCGGTGCCGGCGGCTCGTCGTGAGCCTCTTTCGCTGTGCCGTTGCACCGCGAGGCGCCACTGGTCACCGTCGCAGCGCACCTCCCTCCCTCATCAGCCGCCTGCGCCCGGCCGCTCCTCTCCGGCGGCTGGAGCTCACTCCTCAACCCGGCGTGCTAAATTTACGGTCCCGCCGCTGCTTCCATGTCCCTTACCATGGTTTCGTTCTCGGCGGCCTCTACCTCCTCCCTGCAGCGGCCGTGTCGGCTACCCAAGCCGTCGAGGGTCCACCGCCTTCTGGCGGTGCGCGCGGACGTCAAGGTGATATCTTCCGGCGACGTCTGCCGCCGTGGGCTGGCCGCTGGTATCGACAAGCTCGCCGACGCTGTGGCGGTCACTCTCGGCCCAAAAGGTGGGGTGTTTTTTTTTTTTGCTTGCTTCGGCTGTGGATTCTAATGTGTCATTGTAATTTTGTTAGTTTTGCTGGTAACATAAGGTAGCCAATTGTCACTGATGTGATGTATTGATGAATCTGGGTGCTTTGGCGCAATTTGGTCCTCGAGTGTTGGCTTAACTGTACACAATGCTGTTCAGCTTAATCCATTTTGTGCAAGCAATCGATTATTCATGGCTTCAGTCTAATTTTGGGTATTAGAAAATCGGCTCAAAGATTTCCTATCTCCCTAAATGGCCGAATTGTTTTCTTATAGTAATTTTTTAACTTTTTTTTTATGGTGCAAACGTGCGACTACCAATTTCCTTTGTATTTGGATCATGGAATTCAGTGTTATCTAATGTCCACAGCATACTTTTTTCCCCTCGAAGTAGCATAAAAATTGGATGAAGCTGTTATCTTTAAATTTAGTGGATGTTGCAAAATGATATAATTTATATTTTCCCCTAGTCACATTGGATGGTCAAACGATTCCTTTTGTTCTTACACTTTCTTGTTAAAGCTGCCACCTTTGGGCTTGTACTAGTGCTTTTGATTGTTGAAAACTCAAAAAGTTTGCTGCAGGGAGGAATGTTGTGATTGACCAAGATGATGTTCCTATAGTAATTAATGACGGTGTAACAATTGCCAAGGCTATAGAGCTCCCAAATGCACTTGAACATGCAGGTGCCATGCTACTTCAAGAGGTATAGTGTTAACTATTTTTCTTATTCTTAAACTGACTTCTGCTTATACACTGGAAATGTTAACCAGATAGCATCCAAGACAAATAGTGCTGTTGGAGATGGAACCACAACAGCAATTGTTTTGGCCCGAGAAATCATCAATCTTGGTTTGTTGGCAGTTGCAACTGGTGCCAACCCAGTTGCATTGAGAAAGGGTATCGATAAAGCTGTTCATGAACTAATTGGGATCTTGAAGACTAAATGTATCCCTGTCAGTACAAAGGAGGACATAAAAGGTAACTTTTGCCTCCTGGAAATAACAGGTCATGGGTGGAAAAATACGAAAGAATTAAATGATGAAAGACACAGTAGGCTATCTAAAATTCAAGTGGTATATCCTGTGCATTTCACGGGTAGTAACCTTTGTCAGATGCATTGATCAGCGAGGACGCAGGAGGGAGGGACGACAGGGGGTTTCTCAGTGAAACTAGTTCTAGTCTTCGAGAAGTAGTGTGGATGTATCAAAGTACCGACATCTAGGCCCAACCCTGATTCCCGGTTCTCGAACTCAGGCCAGGCTCATGCTGGAGCCTGGGCTTTTCCCCGCTGATTCTGGGTCCTGGTGGCTACTTCAATGCACTGTGTATTACTGAAAGGGTAGCCACTTTGGTGTGCCCTGCTTTGTCGAAATTGTCGTCCGTTACATCGCTAGTTCCTGCCTCATGAAGTTGTTGTTGGCTTATTGTATGATGGGAACCCTTCTCCCAACACTATCTTTTGTTCTCTCCCCCTCTTTGAAAGAATTATATAATTGTAGCATGAAGTATGAAAAATTTAGGTTTGCACATGCATTGAATAAACTGTTATGTGGGGTCATATAGTTACCATAATAAATCTCTAAATTTCTTTTTTTTTTCAGCTGTAGCTTCAATATCAGCTGGCAATGATGAGTCTGTCGGTGACCTCATTGCTGATGCATTGGAGAAAATAGGTCCTGATGGAATTATCAAAATTGAGTCATCATCTTCTATATATACTTCAGTTGAGGTGCAAGAAGGAATGAAGGTACATTTAACATTTATGTGGCAAAGTAGTTTGTCCCCTGAAAAATTGTTGTTTTTATGCAAAGTAATTTGCTTTCCAACCAAATTGTGGCTACATCTCAGGGCATATCAACCAAAAGACTAAGTAATTTGATTATTTAAGATAAGTTAACAGTGCGAAAGGTGGCTGTGAAGCATTTGCTGGCAGAACACAAATATAGAGGTGCGCTATCATAAGATTATAATCAATGATCCTCCATCTGATCCTTGCAGATAGACAAGGGTTATGTTTCTCCTCATTTCATCACAAATCAAGACAAAGCAATTGTTGAATTTGAAAATGCTAGAGTGCTTTTAACGGATCAACGGGTCAGTGAAGTGCAAGAGATACTTCCTTTGCTGGAGAAGACCACACAGTTGAGTGTCCCTTTGTTGATTATTGCGGAGGATGTTTCACATACAGTGTATTCAACTCTGGTTCTTAACAAACTGAATGGTTTGCTAAATGTTGCGGTTGTCAAATGTCCTGGTTTGGGTGATGAAAAGAAGGCTATTCTCCAAGATATTGCTATTATGACAGGTGAACTTCAGAATTTTGCTAGGATGACCAATTCCTTTTATCTGGTTTCTTTCTTATAGAGTTATAGGTTCCACTGATATCTGTGATTATAAGGTTTACAGTTCATTTTGCATTTGCATGATGCATTGCTTCGACACTACCTAGTTCTATTAATTTGAGTATTTTTCTTAATTAAACAGGTGCAGATTTCTTTGCTAGTGACCTTGGATGGGGTCTTCAGGGCATTACTTCTGACCAATTAGGCATGGCCCAGAAGATCACTATAACAAGTGAATCTACAACTATCATTGCACATCCTTCGATGAGACCAGAGATTGAGGCAAGAATTCTGCAACTAAAGAAGGATCTAGAGGAGACAACGAGTACCTATCTAAAAGAAAGGTTTTCTGCAAGAATTGCCAAACTCTCACGTGGTGTTGCAGTTATTAAGGTGTGTTACTATCTGAACAAACCTATATCCCAATAGTTTTTCATACTAAATATTGGTATAAGCTTGCAGTTTGCTGTATTATATAAATTTTCTGGATAGAGAGGTGCATAGTGCAGAAATTGTATATTAAATTTGTTAGCACGTATCTAGGGATTTAAAGAAAGTTTTGTTTTATTCAGGTTGGGGCAGCCACAGAAGCTGAACTAGAAGATAAGAAGCTAAGAGTGGAGGATGCAAAGAATGCAACTTTTGCAGCCATTAGCGAAGGCATAGCTCCAGGTGGCGGTGTGACATATGTCCAGTTATCAAAGCATATTCCAAGTATCATGAATCTTATGGATGACCCGGAAGAGAAGATTGGTGTAAATATAGTTGGGAAGGTTGGTTTCTCCATTTCCTGATGCTCTCACTTTGTTGCACATGTCCTGTTTCTGGATCTTTGTATTCTGCCACTAAGTCAAAGGATGACCTGAGGTTACCGCCATTACTTAACTGAACTAAGCAGTCGATACGCTATTTTTTGTAGTGTTTATCCTGCGTAAAAAGATTCACCTTTTCATGGTCTTCACTAAGATGCATCAGAACATTCTCAAAAGATTTGTGCTTATTTTTTTGCTGTAAAAATTACTTGCAGCAATTGGATAACATTTGGCAAATGTTGTTATAGGCACTTCTAGTCCCTGCTATGACGATAGCCCACAATGCTGGGGCTGATGGTCCAGCAGTTGTAGAGAAGCTTCTTGCAAGTGAGTGCCGGGTTGGGTACAACGCAATGACTGACAAGTTTGAAGATCTTATTGATGCTGGGGTGGTAGATCCATGCAGGGTTGCAAGATGTGTGCTTCAGAACTCTGCTTCAATTGCAGGACTACTACTCATGACGCAAGCTATGATGTTCGACAAGATAAAGAAGAAAAAGTCCCCCATTCCTCAAATTCCTGGTATTCCACCATTACAAATAAATCAAAATGTTTAGAGCTGAGTGTTTTTCCCCCTGGTGAGGAACATTTCTGAGCTATCCTTCCAGTGAAAAGAATGTTCTTGATGCTGGGTCATTTCATCCTGTCTGGTTTGAATGAGTTGGGCTCAGCATCAAACTACGGATAATATGGATAGACTTACTTATAGAAGATTGGCTGATACGGCTTGATGGGGGACAATATTGATTTCAACTGTAGACAAACTAGCAAAATGCTCATGGAGGATTTACAGTGTACACCATTCAATCATATTAGTGCTAGGCTCAATATTTTAAAGTATGAACAATTTTGTAACATATAAAATAGGATGAAAACCGTTGCTTGAATCTATTTATTTTTGAGAATATATTCATTTTTCTCAGGAAAAATATTCTTGTCATTTTTTTATGATTTGCCTTGCTAGCCAAATAATTTGCGGTGAGGTATCAAATATCAAAACTAGGGTGTCTGAACTCTGAAGTCATCTGTGCAAACATTCTAAATTTCTCAACATTGATGCATGCCGAGACATAAATCATTACGTTTTTTTAAAAAAATAAAGAAAATAAACTCCGAAGAAAGGAAAGCATAACTTGAAGCAGAAACTGCATAAACTTGCAAGATTCATACTATGGTCTACGTTTTAAAATATCTGGCTTTCATTAGCTTGCAATCAGGGTTTCCAAAACCGTCGGCTAACCGTGTGCTCGGTCAGGGTTCACAAAACCGTCTGGCCCCTCCGAGCTGCATGCAGCGTGTAGCCGACGATTTTGCTCGGTTTTGGCTGCGAAAGGAAATTGCTGACTTGCCAAATTTTGCTGCGACTAACCACAGTTTTTAACGGTTAACTACGGTAACATTCGGCTAGCTGTGGTTTGTATCAAATGTGCTCCAAAAAAAGAAAAAAAGAGAATAAAAATTAGAATAAAATTTGTCATGACCTATGCTATATTTTATAAAAAAAAATATTAGAATTATTTAGGAGATATACAATATAGACTTATAATGTTGGTAAATGGCATCACAATTCATAAAGACACAAACTCATAAAATAAAATGTCACAATCACGACTCACAAGAACTCACAAATCACAAGTCACAAGAGTTCACAAGTCACACTCACAACCATATGATAAAATATGATACCACAAGTCCACTAAATGATGTTGCTCAGAGTATTGATCTTCATTTAAAATAATCATCACCCCTTCAGTTGCCCTCAAAATGGCTCTGAACTCATCCCAACTTTGTTCTGTCATCCAGTTATTTGCCTGCCAGCGTGCATATAACATGTCATATTGGTCAGACTGTTCACTTTGGTACAAATACCTTAGTGGTTGGGGTGGTCCTGGGGTAAGCTGTAGGGTAAGGTGTGGGATGGTAAGCTTCTGGGGGGTAAACTTCAACATGAACAGGATATCCATATTACCCCTATGGCTTAGTGGCGTCATTGCTTGAGGTAGAGCTGTACTCATGTGGGCCATGAGGCCCATGACCATGCATTTTTCCCTTGCCCTATCTATGCTAGACCTAGAAGGCATTCTCTGCAAGCTTGCTTCGTGTGCATGTGATTCGTGACCACCCTGGTTAAACAGAGCAGGCGAGGCAGTAACAGGCTGAGATGAAGTTGTTTGAAAGTTACCACCACCAACATCACCACCGTCATCACCGTCACCACCATCACCACCATCAGCATTATCATCGTCGTCATCGTCATCATCAGAGATTAACGAACTCAAGTTGAATTCTTGGTATTGAGGGCTCCGGGCGGCAAGTTCATTGGAGGAGTCATCACTGTCCATCTCCTCTTCTTCGTCCAGCGGCCCTTGTCTCTTATGTTTCTTTGGGTCACACTGTTTTGTTGGATTTTTCTGCTTCCTTTTACCCACATGTGTTTTTTGTAACATCCCAACCTTAAAACCCTAATTCAGGGCATCTATGTTTTATGTGCGTGAAATTTTAAAATTTAATGTGTAAATGTGTATAGTATATTCTAAAACCAAATTCAATATTTTGGATTTCAAAATAATAAATATTGCAATTGTCAAAGTCATATTTTGGTAAGGATAAATAATTTGATTTTGAAATTTTAAAAATAAGAATTTGCCCAAAACCAAAAGAGTATTTTGGTACTTAATATTCTAGTTTGAATATAAAGAATTTTTATATTTAATTTAAAATAATATTTTGGATTTCAGAATAATTATTTATTAAAATTAAAAGTCCATATTTGATAATTAATATTCTAATTTGGGTTTATAAATGAATTAAATTTAAATTTGAAAATGTTATTCTTATTTTGGCAAAATTTGATTTCATCCATTTGTATTTGAAATTTGATATCAGAAATTTAGAAATTAATTTTTTAGATTCTCTGATAGTGCGCCCCACCTATTTCTTTTCTTTTCTTTTCCTTTTTCTCTTTCTTTCTTTTCTTTTCTTTTCTTCTTTCCCTTTTTCTTCCTGTTGGCCTTGTCTTCTTCTCGAAGCTCTTGTGCGCCGCACAAACCCTTGCCGTGGGACCCGTCGCCGTACCCTTGCTGGAGTGGCGTCTGGGCCACGCTACCATCCATTTGCCAACGTGGAGCCCGCCGCCGCTGTCGCCTTCCACGGCCGCCGGCTATAAAAGCCAGGTCGCCGTCGCTCTCTCCTTTCCCCTCTCTATCCGTTGCCGCCATGGCCGTCGTCGTCGCCGGTAACACTCCACGGTGAGCCCCTCCTTGTCGCCGCCGGGTAAGCCGGCGACCATTCTCCGCCTCCCCTTTCGCCCAGCGTGCGATACTGCCGTGTTGCCCTGCTGTCCCGAAACCACCCCAATGCCGCCACGACACCTCAAGCCCCTCCGGCACCAATCCGAGCCGTCATCACTCTCCTACAGCACACTCGAACCTCGCCGGAGCACCTACACCTCTCCGCACCTCGCCGGCAACCCCCTCCGCCAAGTACTGCTGCCTCCCTCCGCTTTAAGCCGCCGCTGGCCGTCACCGGAGCCCTCCCTGTGCCGCCGACACCTCCCCCGAGACCCACGGCTTCCTCTCCATTCCCCTCACCCTCCCTCGCCGGAGCGCCACCGCCGTTGTCGTCGAGCCGTGCTCTGTGCCACTGACATGCGGACCCCACCTATCAACACCACTCCCTTCCTTCCCTTCGGCGCCAGTCAAGATGAATAAGCGAAGCCGTCTTTGGCCGTGTCCCACGTCTTGCAGCTCATTTAGCCAACCACGCCCGCGTCGGCCCAACGCGCCGTCCCAGCCATCTCCCCGCGCGCATTTTTTTTCTGGGCTAAAACCAGCAAGCCAGCCCAGGCCGGGCCAGCCACTGTTCCATCCCCGCGTGCTTGACTTTCGGCTGGTGCAATAAGAACCGGCCCAGTCAGTTTTCTGATTTATTTTTGTTATAATTACTTGTTATTTTTGTATTTTTAAAACTATAGCTCCAAAATTAGTGAAATAAATTTCTAAATATTCGCTAAAATACAGGCTTTAATTTAAAGATATCATTTTCACTATTGCATGCATATTTTTGTACGTTGCATTTATTGTGTGTTTTGTTTGTTTATGCTAGATTCGAATATTGACGTCGTTGGAGCCGAGGATTTATCCGAACGCTCGGAAGACTGGATTCACGGCAAGTCACTGTTGGCTTTCTCCCTAAAAAATTTATTGATCGTACTGCCACCTAGTGTTATAAATGATTTTATAGAATTGTGAATATGCATGATAATTGATACTTAAAAATGCTAATTAATTAGGTTGATTAGTTAAATGTCCATAAAATTTATTATTATCATATAAACCTGATCCTTGCCAACCCTTGAAATATATATGCCTTGTTTATTGCCATGCTATTGATTAGTGATCGGTTAATGGTTAGCCCTGCTATCTATTACTTGTAGTGGTCACTGTTATTTGATGTGAACTGCAATGTTTGAAATGCGTGATTTAAAGGCAGTTGATGTTGTCGTGTTTGATAAAATAGGACTATTGGGGTACAATAATTGGCATTGTAAAAGGAAAAATTATTTTAGCAAAACCCTGGTTTGGGTGTATGGTTGTATGGATTGGTGCAGTACACACGAGACTTGGGCCCATTGTGGGAACCACCCAGATCCCTTAGGACCGAGTCCCTGAGGTAGACAAACTAAGTTCAACAGTGCGACCACGAGTGCTGGTATGGGCAGACCCTGGTTGAGTACCCTTCAAGTTCTTAGTTTGGGCATCTCACTTGGTGGAATAGGGAGCGTAGAATCCGTAGCACACGGTGTCACGCAGACTATGAACCTACTGGCGAAAGAGGGACACTGGCAACTGAGTGCTAGCCCAGAGGTGGAATCTTTAGCGGAGATGCCTAAGCTAGGAATGAGTTGGTTAAAGACCTTGTGGTGGTTTACTTTATAAATTACCTCTCGTGGATAAAGCTGCAACCTCTACAGAGTGTAGAACTGTCTAGACAGCCGTGCCCATGGTCAAGGGAGGGAGATAGAGCGCTGCCTCATGGTAGTCTTTCTCACCTTTGTTTTCGAAATGGCGTTTTAAAGTGAAAATCACGATAGGACGTCGTGAGATTTGTTTTGGGCCTTCATAACAGGACGTTGTGGAGTGACTGAAATAGCATGACTAGGGCCATGAGTTGACAGAACAGTTAGCCATGAGATATTCATATTGACATGGCAGGTGCCATGAGCTTAGGAGCTTGACATGGCAGGTGCCATGAGATTGTCAGCCTTGAGTTCTGTATCGACATGGTAGGTAGCCATGAGTTGACCTTGGTGGGTTAAAACCGACAGGCAGCCGGAGATTCAAAAGAAAGAGATTTGTTTTACTATTCTTAACTCTCTTTGACATTTTTGAAGACATAAAAAATTTGTAAAGTTGGCTTTCCGCAAAATAAACCCTAATCCCTCCTTTGATAAGCCCTCATATGCATATGTCAATTTGACTTGCGAGTATTTGCACATATACTCACCCTCGCGTTCATTCGTTGGGTTGCTCATTCCAATGAGCAGGTCCGGAGGCTCAGTGTTACGACCCGGACAATGGTGAGCCCGAAGATGGTTACTTCGCCGATGGTGTTCAGGACGTGGATTTCTCTGATGCCTACGATCGCTACTACAGCCTTGCCTGTGGGATTGTGTTGGAGTTCTCTTTTGGATTTTACTATGTACCCATGCTTCCGTAGTTGTATGGCATGCGTGCCAGTCTTTTGTATTATGCCTTAATGGCAGCACTCTGATGTAATATTTAATGTTTTAATAAGAATAGTTATGATCCAAATTATGGAAATATGTGTGTACTAGCTACTGATTCAGGAACTACTCTAGTACGGTAAGGCACAGAAGGGACTCAACTCGTGCAGCGGGTCCTGACATTTCTCCAAAATGTTTGGCTGCCCACCATGCGATTGTTGAGGCCCCTGTCTTCTTTCTCATATCACCCATGTCCGTGAGATCAGTCACGGCACGATTAGGGTCGGGGGCCTCAGCATCACTTAAGTACACATCTAATTCGTGATCAACATTAGATCTGTAAGTGTACAAAAAGTAAACATTGATGAGTGGTGGCTTAAAAAACTTACGTTACTACAAAAGAAAGAATAGTTACATTCTTACCGTCCTGTTCGCATGCATTCAACGATTGGGTTCGTGTCGTCCATGAGTGAAAGCTCTGTGAACAGAGATAGTGGATCCATGTCTCATGGTTCACCTTGTATTCCTTGTCTTTCTAGTCTTAGACGGAGGTTGTATTTGACGTACACAAGGTCTTCGAGCTTTTGGTACGACAGCCTGTTGCGTATATTCAAGTGGATGAAAGCAAATGTACTCTAGTTGCGCTCATATCCACTAGATAAGCAAACCTGCGACACCACAAGCTTTGCAAGTTCTCTAGGTTTGGTGTGTTTGATCGCATCATGTTCCACCACATCGCTGCCATGAAAAACATCATTGCATAACGATTACTGATTGTACATCGCATATTCCTACTTATGAAATTTTGATTACCTTTATTTTGGTCATTGGAAAGAGCCATCCTTCTGGCAACCTTTCCTGCGAAAGAGCCGAAACGTGCCCTCCACTCCTCAAGCTCATTGAGAGTTGTAGCTGTGGTATCTGCATCAGCAATCTTCTGCATCAGCATCAGCCGCATGTCTCTGATATAATGCCTTGTTTATGTGCTCCCACCATGCCAAGTTACTCAAGCATCTATGTCAGTACTTCCCTTCTTCGGACTTAGCATATGGGCTTGAGAGAAATTCATCGGAAGTCATCCACTTCATGAATCCTCCTCTTCGCTTACTGAAAGGATCTAGTTGGCCTAGGGGGTGAATAGGCAACTTTTAAAACTTTTAAATTAAAGTTCCAGTCTTTTAGCAATTTGTCACTCAATCTAGATAGCAAGTCCTATATACTAAGCAAAAACATAAAACACAGCAGAATAACAAACAAGGAACACATGCTGAAAGTAAATAACAGAAATTAAGTGAAGAAAATAAGAGAGGGACAAAGCGAATTTTGGACCGAAGTTCGGAGTTCTCCTCCTACTCCACGTTGAGGTAAGTACTTCACCAAGAACCAGCTCCCTCTCGAGCCCGCAGTCTCATTTCACTCTTGGTTGCTTTTCACCACTCCGGTAGACAATCACCTAGCCTTCACAAACCATCTTGAGGGCTCCCACAACCATCAAGGCAATCTCTTCAAGAACACCACTACCATGCCGTATAGAATTGGTAATCCAAGGGTAACAAGAGTTTCAAATCATCACTCAAGTAGATAACACACTCTCAATCAGATTTGGATACATTTGGAGAGATGGAAATATTGAGCCTTTTTAGTGACAATATGGTGTAGCTGAAGAACTGGCTAATTCGTGTGAAAATGATATTCTAAGGCCAAAGCTCAATTTGGAATGAAGGTTCTATGTCCTTTTATAGGCTAAGATACAAATAATAACCGTTTGAGTGCAAACTTAGCTGTTAATAACAGGACAAAATACTTTTGCAAAAGCACTGTCAAAGTTGCTTTGGCAACAGACGGATTCCAACGGTACGAAAATTTGAACAGAGAAGATTCAATTTGCGGCGGACAGAAGTTCAGATAACACACTCTTCACACGACGGGCTGTCTGGCACAAACATTGTTTTGTTTGCACGCTAAACTACATAATTTCAGTTCGTGACAGGCTTGTCTGGCGCAAGCGGTAATCTTACTGGATAAAACAAAAGAATATTATTTTGCAACATTGTTCACATCGGACTGTCCGTCGTGAACTGGAAGTATTATGAAAACAGCGCCGGACCAAAGACAAGGCTAAAGAAAGATTGGCGTTAACTCGTATTTCTCTGGTGGAACACCGGATGAAAAGAGATGGATAAGAGATTTGTACGGCGACAACTTGTATCTTACTAGAGAAGCACCGAACAAAAAGAGAGTGGTTGATGACTTGTCCGGCGTTAACTGGAATATTTCTGGAAAGGAAATATGGTTGTGTCTTTAGGATTGAGTTGCTCTAAGTTATTTTCATATGATTGAGAGAAATATTACCCAAAGAAGTAATAATGTGAAACCGCCTTAATAGTACGGCAAAGAACAAAAACCTAGCTACAAGCTTGATAAGTCTCCCAAGCTTAAACTAGCAAAAGTGTCAGTCTTTGAGCTTGGTGCCGCACCACTAAGGTGAATACTCACAAAACGAGGCTAAATGCTCTGAATTGAGTCCACTTAAGATTCTTGAGGTCATCATCACCAAAACCCTTCAATAATCCAATTAATAAGAATTGGGGGGCCTAGATGCTACAATTAGCAAAGCTCTGAAGAAACATATAGTTCGTATCAAAACGAGTTGCACACCATTTGTCCAACTCACCGCCGATATATTTCTTCATCATTGCATACAATTTGTTTGAGTTGTACAATCATCTGCACACTCTCCTTGCACTCTCAATGACAGCATGATGCTCTGGGAACTCCCCTGTGTCCTTTAGCAACAAATTTATGGTATGGGACATACAAGGCAGCCACACTATGTTGGGAGCTACCGACAGATCAATTTGCATGCCTTCTTGTAGTTGGAACCATTATCGGTGATGAGTTGGACGACATTTTCATGCCCAACTGAATTGATCACTGACTTAAATTCCTGCATAAAATTAAACAACCATTTAAATAGTAACAAAGCAATACATCAGTACATCACACAACGTAATAGGACAATAGGTGTATGTATACATGCATCAATTTATGTGCATATTGGGTTTTCCCAGTCATATCGACAGATTTGTAAAAGAACATGTGCCCATTGCAATATAGCATAAAATTCATGATAGCCATGCCGGTTGGTCCAGTCCAAGAATCAGACATTATAGATAGTCCGAACTCAGTCCAATCACGACTCCATTGCATCATCTCACGCTCTATGTCGCGCTTGTTATCCTCCGAATACCTTCCATCGATATCACAGCCTCTTCGTGAACTCACACCCTCACTTGCATGACAAATTAACAATAGGTTGATTGTTATTCATGAAAAAATAGTAACTACTAAGTAGTGATGTAATCATGTTCACTAACCAAGCCTTTGCGTCTCCTTAATAGCTGCAAAAATGTATGGGCTATCCGTTTTTCTTCCTCGAATGCTGGCTGCATGAAACCACGATGACTATTTTTTTCCCAAGCTTCTCCCTTAGGGTTTTGTTTACTTTTGTGCAAACACCCTCATCAATCCATGGTTGCATGGTTTTGCGCATGTTCGGCTGCGACTTTGAGCCTGATCGGCTCAACATTTTCTTTAACAGATTTTCTTTCACAGCCTCAGCTGCCCCACTCCCGCCCCCACCCCTGGACCCACTGCCACCACCATGCTCGTAATAATCAGCAGCACGTGTCATGAATTCTGCCTCTGCCTGTGATGCGGCCATGCCGCATCTGTTGTTCTTCGTTAGCACCCCCATCATCTCATCCTGCCAGTCCCACTCACCTAGGCCTTCTGCGGCTCTTTTGCCTTCTAAAATCCTCTTTCATCGTATCTTCCTTTGCCTTTCTGAACCTATCAAGCTCCCGCTAAAAGTACGCATTCACATCGGGCGGGACTACTTTACAAGAAACCATACCTTTTCCACTTCGGCACGCCAAGTAATAATTGAATCATGCCGCACCACCTCCATTTACTCTGTTCTACAATACTTGCACCTAAATCTATTTCTTAACTTATCGCCATGATCCCAAACACGGTCGTGGTCTCGCTCCGTCATTCCCTATCCCTCCCTATGACCCTATCCCCTTGCTACCTGCGCTGCAGCTAATGCTAAACACATAGCAAAAGACCTGTAAAACATGCAAATATAATCATATCCTCAAAATAAATTATTGCATATTAATAAAATTACAAACTACAATTCTACAAATAACTAGCTAACCTAAGTAGCTAACTACCCTAACAGGCCGCCTAACTATCCTAACCGTAACATGATATTGCTAAGTGCTGAGCATAGCCCTAACTTCATGCGGCTAACCTCCACTTAGCAACAGTTAACCGCCCTCGACCCCTGCTAGCCGCACCGGACCCATACGCCAGGGCAGTGGCGCACGCACAGGCCACACCCGAAAATCACTGCCCGACTAACTGCACGCATCTCGAGTAAATTTTCAATGTAAAATATACATAAAATTCCTAAAAATACTATTAATCATTCTAAACATTTTGGCTTAAATAAAATTTTGAATTTTTAATGTATATTTTAAAGGATTTTAAAAATTTTCACCGATTTTGACTTTTTATCTCACAAACCACGGTTACCATGGAAAACCGTCGGTTTTCCGCCAAAAACCTTGGCTAACCGTGAACAAGACCGGCGAGCCGTAGTTTTGCATTTAGGGTAAAAATCGGCTGAAAACTCCTGTTAACCGCCTCCGCAGTAGACGGCTCAGAGCTCATAGCCGGTTTTGTAAACCCTGCTTGCAACCCATGGTTTTTTATCAGCCATCAAATCTGGTAGCTACTCAGCTGTACAATCGATCACTGCAAGCCCCTCGTTCCAAATTATAGGTCGTTTGACTTTTTTGACACGTACTTTAACCACTTCTCTTATTCAAATAATTAGTGAAAATATGAAAAAACTCAAGTCATTATTAAAGTACCTTTCATGATAGACTAAATCAAAACAAAAATAAATTATAATTATAAATTTTTTAAATAAGACGAATGGTCAAAGTACGTGTTAAAAAAGTCAAACGATCTATAATTTGGAACGGAGGGAGTACGTTTTTTTGCCCCCAGCATGTATGGGGTGCTTTCCCAAATGGGGTGCTTGTTTGTAGCTCCTATAAAAAATACGGTTGTCTCAATCATTGCCATCGTATCTCAATGCTTTTTGAGGTAACTCTCGAAAATATGATAAGGAGTGGATGTACGCAATCTTATATTTGACATTAAAAATTAGAGCTTGCTATTAGAGAACTTTTTATAACTTTATGACAAAATTAAGCATAGATAGTTTGATATATCATATTATTTTAATCCATAATTATTTAAAGCCAAAGAATAAAATATTATTTGGCTCTATTTGGTTGGAAATGGACCATTGTTCTCGCATTATGTTGAGAATGGACCATTGTTCTTGGGAAAAATTGGTTGAATAATATACAGAAAAATAGAAATTAGAAGAATATGCGCCATCCGACGAAAATTACAAAAATAATCGGCATTCCGCCACCGGGCACGGCAAAAGCGTCGCTTCCGCCACACGGCGCGTCGGTTCCGCCGCTTCCGCCATCCCGCATGGCTTCCGCCACCCCAGCGTCGGAGGCGGTGGCTTCGCCCGCGCCCGTGGCGGAAGCCATTCTTCTGCCACGCTGGCGGCTCCGCCGCGCCTGGCTCATGCCGCCTGCCCAGCGCCGCGATTGCCGCCTCGGATACCCTCGAAATGCGTGCCGATCCCTCGAAGTGCGTGCCGAATTATTGCCCGGTTAAGCGGCTGCACGCGAGAAAACAGTGCGGCTGGTGCGACGTCATTTCATGTCTCCCGATTATCTATTAAAACTGCGTTTATTTTAATTAAAAAGTAATTAGCCACTAATAAATTGCATGCTTAGGCCTAATTTAATCACGCACGTACTGCTATATAAGGAGGTGTCCTTGGTTCTCTGCACATCTTGTGCTGCCCGGTGCTCACCTGCATTTGTGCTGCTCGTGCTCTCGATTCTTTGCAGAACATTTGTGCTGCCTAGTACTCACCAACGCTTGCGCATTTGTGCTGCTCGGTTCTCATCAACTCTTCCTCTTTTTGTTGTCCGGTGGTGCTCTGTTTTTCCTCAGTGTGTTCATCAAGGTGCTCTAATTTTTTTTGAACCAGTGTAGAGGTAATGTAATATGCAGATGTTATTTGCTTTTTAAGAATTTTATTCATTATTTCTTGTGTTTCAATGTGCAGGTGTTGATACCTCGTGAACAGACTGTTTATTCGAAATATTTTCAGTAGGTAAGCATTTTAATAAACGATCGTGCTTACACTTGTATAATAAAGTAGAATAAAATATAGATTAGTGTAGATTTATACAGTAGTGAAATGTAGCATCATATTGTACATGTGTTCTGCGTAAAATCTGGATGCTATATATAACATACGAAGATGTTGTTACACTCGGATGCGTATGAAATAATGACTAGCAGTTTGTTTGGTATAATGACTGATTACATACTAATTTATAGTAGATATAAGAGTGGTAAGGCGAAAGGTTCACATGCGATATCAAATGGTAACATAAATATTTGGTATGTTTAATGCGTACATAATTAAAAAGTTAGTCAATTAATTTGTTATCATTAAAAAATTGTTATTTAATTATTTAGTTCATTATAGTTAGTGGTAAAAACGGTACTTAGGACATTAAAGAAATAAACATCATTTTAGTTATTTAGTCCATTTTTTAGCGTATGATTATAAAAAAATGATGTATTGAATAAAAACTCCTAAAAATTATAGAAAGCCTGCTGAACAATTCTAGACCGGCAGAATAAAAATAACAATTATTGTCTGCATGTGATTGCTTGTGTGAAAATATTAAAATTTATAGTACTGAATGCGAGCTTACATATATATAGACGAGTGATAAAATTTTTTAATGACACATGGACAGATCTTTATGGCAACAACGTTGCATATTTATTTGATATATTCAATTCATCCTTAAAAATAATAGAAAGTCTACAGAACAATTAATGCGTTTGAAAGTCGTAAAAAATGATATGTTTTCCTCTTTATTTGATGCGTTTGATCGTGTAGATTCACATGTGATATGAAATGGTGACCATAAATATTTGTTATATTTAATGCGTACGTAATTACAATAGTTAGTCAATTAATTCGTTCTCATTGAAAAATTGTTATTTAATTGTTTAGTTCATTACTGTTAGTTAGTAAATAACGGTACTTATGACATTTGAGAAATAAACAGTTTTTTTTGTTTTTGAGGCGATTTTTGAGCCTATGATTATTAAAAATATATATATTCAATGAAAAATCCTAAAAATTATAGAAAGTGTGCAGAACAATTCTAGACCGGCGGGATAAAAATAACAATTATTGTCGAAGGTGTCTGCATGAAGACATAGTTTGAAAACTTTCATTCATTATTTTATGTGTTTGAATGCGCAGGTGTCGGTATCTCGTGAGCAGACTGTTTATTCGACATATTATTACTAGGTATGCAATTCAATAAACTCGCGTTCGTGGACTTCGATCATACAGTATAATCAATTATACATTAATGTAGATTTTGTAAGCAATGAAATTTAGCATTATGTCGTAAATGTTATGACTATAGTACTGACAAATTTATAGCGGTGGTAAGAAAACATTAATGTAGACCGTGCATGTAACATTTAAAGTACGTTAAATTTAAAATAAATAAAATATTTGCGGTGGTAAGAAAACTTTAACGCAGACTGTGAATGTAACATTTAAAGTTAGTTGAATTTGAAATAAATAAAATAATTTGACCATATTTTTATGTTAATAGTTATTAATGTATATAAAACCTACACGTTTAAACACATGAAATAAAGAGCAAAAACCTTAAAAGAACTGTGCGTGGACAAGGTTAGTGAGAACGAGCCTTCCTTTTATAGCCGAAGTAATTGATTAAATTTTTCATTAACATGTAATTTATTACACTAACTAAACATTGTTCGTTAGTTAATTAGTTTATTATGTTGCATGCATTACCATGTAAGACAGTAATTGTGGAAAAACAATGTTTACAATTTTAGGCACTAACATAAATATTTGTTATGTTTAATGCGTACGTAATTAAAAAAATTAGTCAATTAATTTGTTATCATTAAAAAATTGTTATTTAATTATTTAGTTCATTATAGGTAGTGGTACAAACGGTACTTATGACATCTAAGAAATAAATATTATTTCAGTTATTTCGGCGATTTTTTAGCGTATGATTACGAAAAAATGATATATTGAATGAAAACTCTTTAAAATTATAGAAAGTCTGCTGAACAATTCTAAACCGACGGAATAAAAATAACAATTATTGTCGAAGGTGTCTGCATGTGCCTGTTTGTGTGAAAATATTAAAATTTATAGTTCTGAATGCGAGCTTATATATATAGACGAGTGATAAAATTTTTTAATGACACATGGTCAGATCTTTATGGCAACAACCTTGCATATTTTCTATGGGGATGCTCCAACACAAGTGCAGGGTGTTTTTGTTAGCATGCACAGTTGCATGCACACACAAGCCACAATTGATCTTCCTATAGGACCTAAAGACTTAATAGGGGTGGTTGCCAGAACACTTGCCATAGATCGGCGTAACTTCAAAGTGCGCCTACAGACGGTTCGGCCCTGTTACGTCCCGAACACTTCGCATGTAGTATGCAACATGTGGGAGCTTCGGAACCGAGGTTCGTGGGACTTGTATGTTGCAAAGTCGATTGAGGAAGCGTTCGAGATTGGTGTGTACGCTGAAGTGGTACCACGAGAGGACGGAGGCACAGGTGAATCATCAATGGCTGTAGACCCTGCTACGTGTGTTCGCAGTAACACGGTAGAGATGGGGGACTCATCGCGAGGTGGAATCGCGGAAGTAGAGGAGATGGTTGGAGGACATGATACGGTTGTCGTACCGGAGGAGATTGATGTGGCGGTCATGGAAGATGATGAGGCCGACGTGACGGGAGAAGGTGAGGATGATGGTGAGGATGATGCAGGGACTGCAGTTGCATACTTTCGCGAAATACAAGCAACGAACTGCGTTATGCCTGATTTCTCCCAGATATCTAGCTGGGGATATGAGCATAGCGATATACAAGTAGGACAAAGTTTTGGGAGTAAGCAGGAGGCGCAACACTTCATTTCCAATTTCGCCATCACCACACGTCGTGAGCACAAAGTACTACTGTCTGGCCCAGACGTCTATGTGGTTGGGTGTAAAAAAGAGGGAGAGTGCTCGTACCGTGTACGGGCTCATAAACCAAATAATGATGAATACTTCATTATCTCACGGTACGAACCGCACAGTTGCAATGCGGAGGGTGTTCTAAACATGAGCAAGGTCATGGATGCCAGGTATATAGCCCAAACACTCCTATCCATAGTCGAGTCAGACATTAAATTAGCACCAAACACCATAATAGCGGAAATGCAGAGCCGAACAGGGATGGTAATCCCATACCACCTTGCTTGGCGGGCAAAACAAAAGGCGCTAACGATGATATTTGGGGGATTCAAAGACTTGTATAACTGGGCTCCCCGTTTGTTGCGGCAGATAGCATTATCCAACCCAGGCACTGAATGGGGAATTGACCAATGCCCGCAAACGGTGATGATGGTTCCTATTCTGAAGGTCACATGTACCTGTTGAGACTTTGTTGGGTATTTGGTCCATGCATAGAAGCATTTAGACACTGTCGGCCAGTGATTTGCGTGGATGGTACATTCCTAAAAGGGAGGTACCGCGGGACGCTTTTGACCGCGTTAGCTGCCGATGGAAACAATCAGATATTACCAGTTGCCTTCGCATTGTCGAGAGTGAGAACAATGACAGCTGGCTTTGGTTCCTGCGGTTCGTGAAGACTGGGGTGGTCAGGGATAGAACCGGTGTTTGTGTTGTATCAGACTGTGGGTTGAGTATCTTGCATGCACTGGATGTTCTGAAGGGAGGTCATGACGGAGCTTGTGCTTGGCCTGATGTTCAATCGAGGTGGTGCATGCGACACCTTGGTGAAAATTTATATACCGCATTCCGGAGCCGCATGATGGTCAAGAAGTTTAAGACAATGTGCTTGCAGAACCAATTGCGTAAGTTCCAAGCAATTTATAGGGACCTGAACCAACGCACACAAAGGCTTGTCGCCGATCAGGAGCAGGAAGCCATGCAGATGGTTGGAGGCGAAGGAGCTGCTGTGCGTCGCAACACAACGTTCGCGCAGTGGATCGCGGGTAAACCGGCGGAGAAGTGGGCGCTAGCTCATGACACTGACGGCGCTCGGTAAGTAGTGCCACTTGATCACACCCCTTTATGTACGAATGTTATACTAATAAAACATGCGTGTCATTTTCTAGGTATAAGGTAATGACGACTAATATCGCCGAGTCGTACAACAACGTGCTTCGAGGAGTTCGTGCTCTCCCGATATGCTCAATCATAGAGCTTACTTTTCATCGGACGATGGAGTACTTTCGAGACCGTGGCTATGCAGCAGAGCAATCGGCGTGCATGTTTGCTCCACGCGTCGAAGGGCTCATCGAGCAAAGACGCTCGAAGGCGCAATTCCATGTAACACAACTTTATGATAGGGCCACCAACAAATTCAAAGTAAGCTGTCGAAGGAAGCACGCGTCGGAGTTTAGCGCGGGTGACAACGTGCAAACTTGTACTAGATGCAGGCAGCCTGGACATGACCGTCGCAGATGCCCAAACTAAAAGGGCACTAGCTCATGTATTTTATCACTGAAAGTTGTGTATCTGTACACCCTTGTACCAATGTATTCTAATATGGTCACCATTAATATATTGCTGTTCTGTTAAGTTCAATGTGGTTACAAGTTGTATTTGTATTCCGTTAAGTTCACACAGGTTATAAGATGGAACTTTCGGAGTTGTTTAAAGAGGCCATCGACAGTAAGCATAGGGCAAGAAAAATGATTGCCGGTGTACATGTGACATTATATTCTATTGGTTGGAGTGAATGCATATATGATTTTTACGGTAATTTGCTATTTTCGTAGCTACGACCCTTTCGTCTGAGGGGATCCAGGCTGCTTAAAAGGCTAGATGGGAGATTCTGCGTACCTCTGGCGCACTGTGGATTGCTCCCCTTTGCATTGCTTATGGATGGGGCAAACTTGCCAGGTGGAGGGAGGACGCCTCTCCCGCATCTGCAATCTGAACTTGACGGCGTGTTCTCCGCTCAACCACTGCGGATCACACCCCTGGTCAGATTTTTAGTCTGCTAGCCAACTCGATCAAGCTCGATTCGATTTGAGCGTCGGGCACAACAAGAAGCGACTCGCAGATTTACCCAGGTTCGGACCCCCTCGCGGGTAATAGTCCTACTCCTACTGAGCCTTAGCTCTTTTCTGGTTGTGGTTGAATGGGAATGTGTTTACAGAGTGTTTCGAATACACGAATGCTCTCTTTTTTCCTCTCCCTCTCTCTCCTCTCCTTTTATACAAACTTTGGGCTGGCGGAGAGAGCCGAGGGGTAAGCGATCTGATGCTCTCGGTACACTAACAAGGACGCGACAGAAGAGACGAAAACGCGTGCAGCGCCCACGCCCACAAGGCCGCCCTCGCGTGCTTCGCAGTGGCCTCGACCCGACAAATCACACCGGTGAGTCTGCGGGTGGGGCCCCGCCGCTCCTCCCGACACGGCGGCCTCCTCAAGCAAACCTTCTCTCTGCCGGTCAATTCTTACGCCACGAAGGATGGCCGCCAGACACGCAAGGGTCATCAGAAGCGGTAATCATTTCTTCCGCTGTCTATCCGCGCGTGATGTCTCATTAAATGCGCTTCGTCCTTCGCAGTAGGGGGAGCCTTCGTCCCGAAGACTCCTTCTGCAATGCTCCCTGCCGCGCGGGCCCCGCCTGGTCTCCAGAGGGGGCTCGCCCACGCACCCGCCTGGCGCGTGGGGCCCTCGCCTCACCGTCGGAGGGGGCTCGCCCACGCACCCTCTCGGCCTTCCTAGGGCTCTTTGTACCCCGGTATTTATTACACCGACAGTAGCCCCCGGGTCCACCATGATACGCGAACCGTCGCGCAGATATTTTTCCGCTTGTGCGGCGGAGACGAATCTTGGGGGCCCACCACCGCTGCACCCGACGCTGATTCTCCACCCGCACACGCATCTTCCTTGGGAACTACGCCGCTGGAAACCAAAAACGCTGGGCAATGATGGCGCAGCGCTGCGGGCGGAATCAAACCGTCGCGCTTTCGCGCCCACGCCTATAAATATTTCTCTCGGCGCGCAATCCTTCCAAGACGCTAACTCTTCGTTGCCCATCGCCTTCTTCGCCGCTACCACGCCTCGCCAATTGCCACCAAGCTTTCGCCGCCACCGCCAAATTTTCCATGGCTCCTAAGCGCGGCAAAGGGCCGCCTTGGATGCCGCACCACCTTCGAGCTGTTCGCCGCTTCCGGCGTCGATGAGGATCGGTGGCGCGGCGAAGTCTTCGTGCCACCGCCGCCGCCCGGTTCAGCGCGGCACTATCATGCCGAGTCTCGCGCCGGGAGATCGTGACCTTCTCTGGCGTCTTTGGCGGGCCTTGTCCCGCCAGACTCGAATTCTTCTTGGGGTGCTCGCCTTCTACGGGATCCAGCGCGCGACCTTCCCCAACTCGATCATGGTTACGGTCATCTTCGCCCACCTCTGCGAGATGTTCGTGGGGACGATGCCAAATCTCCCGCTCTGGCGCCGACTCTTCATCTCACGACACGGCTCGCGCCGGCGCGGTTGGGAGTCTAGCATTGGCGCCCGCGACGCCGCCGCTTTTATCCTCGCCAGCGGTCAAGTCCAACTGGAAGGATCGGCACCGGCGAGTGTCTGACGTGGAGGACTCCGGTGGCTGCGGCGATCTTGTTCTTCCCGACGATCGCGGAGCCATCGCCGACCGGGGCCCGGCCAGACGATCTAGCGAGTACGGAGGCGATGGCGGCCCGCGATTGCCGAGCTCCGGCCGGGCTCACCGAACCCGTGGTGGTGGACTTTTGCGGCGCCGTCTTTGCCCGCTGCTGAGGGCGCGCCCGCTGGACGTACTACTGGCGGCGACGACGACGGGACCCAGCTGCTCTTGGAGGTGAATACTCGCGTTCTTTTGATTTCGTACCTTCTTTCTTTCCATTTTGGCTAATAGCCAACTCGCCGCTTCTTCTTTGGGTGTTGGTGATGGGAACGTCTCGGGCGACGTGCTCGGATCGGTGGCGGAGCTTCGACCACGCCGACCGGCGACATCGCCTGCCGACGGGCATCCGCCCCTCTGCGATTGGGATCCACGGAGCGCAACCCTTACTTGCGGCGCGCCCCCATGGAGGTCTCGGTCTCAGGGTCCGTGGCGGGGACCACTGCAGATCCATGAGCCGCCCTCGGCGACCGCCCAAGCTTCGCGGCCGCTGCTGCTCTGCCGTGGCGGCCGACTCCGCTCGTGCTCTCGGGAAGCGCCGCCTCATCCTCGCCGTCGACGACGACGAGGAGGGAGGGGCGAGCCCGAAGAGAGCGCGCCCTTCAAGTCCCGAGCTTCCGCCGCCACCGCCGGCCCCATCCAGCGGGGGCCCTGCTGCTACCGCCGCCGCTCCGCCACCGGGCAAGAGCGCGGCGACTCTTCAGGAACTGGCGCCGCCTGCGCCAGTTTCTTCCGCTCCTCCTACGCCGACGCTCCAAGGCGGCGCTTTCTGCACATTGGCGCTTCTGCACCGAAACACGCTTCGCGCCAAAGTGCCGGCGTCTGTTTGACGATGGTGACGCGACGCGCCGCCACCGCCGCCGCAAACAAGCGACTTGAGCTCCCCTTTAGCTTCGCCAGGCGCACCGCTTAGGTTGGCTTTCCTCGCGCTTACGCACACGCCGCGTGGGGTTAGCATGCTACGGTTTTTGCATACCGAACCCCTGTTTGTCCCTCCCGAACAGGCGGACGCTGGGCATCGAGCCCGCCCACGCGACTTCGCCAGACTTCACCGCCGCCGCTTCCGCCGACGGAGGTCGCCTGGCGGCGGAGAGTTCGCCGCAGCGGCGGCGGAGAACCCTTCGCCACCTCGCCCGGCGCGCCGCGCCATCTCGGCCGCGGACCGCCCGGCGTGGGGCGTTCTTCGAGGCGCCGCGACCTCTCCCGCACTGGGCGACGCGGAGGAAGCCCTTGCCTTGGCGGAGCGATCTGCAGCGAGCTGCGGGGCCTTGGCCAAGAAACCGCCCGCTGGCGATGACCGCGAGGTCGCGGCGTAAGCCGCCGCCGCCTCGGCGATAAGCAGATCGAAGACCTCCGCTGGAGCACTTCGAAGCGCCTCCGTTCCCTCGCCGACATGCCGCGCACCGCCATCGCGGCTTCCGGACGCCATGCATCCACTGGTGTTTTTTGCATCCCCATTGAGGAGACGGCGCGCGATGCGTTGGCGCCGTGGGGACGAGCCGCCGAAGCCCTACGCGTCCTCCCGCGGCGCTGGGCGCGGGCGATCGAAGACGGTCGCCAAGGCGCTCTCGGCAGCGCAGTTCATCTTGGGCAATCTGTTTTGCTCGAGACGCGCGTTTGATCTCGACGCCGCCATCGGGAGCCTTCGCGCCGGTGGACCGGTTTGAGCGGTAGCGGGTTGACACCGCCGCCGACACCGCGTGTCCATGATGGGGGCGCCGCTCGGCGGAAGACGAACCGGGAGGAGTAGCGGGACTCCCCCGGCTTTTTTGCCTTGTAAATGTTACCTATCAATGCAAACAAACTTTTGCTGTTTTGTTGTGAGTCTCACTTGAACTTCGCACAACTTTAACTTGCGGAATTGAATTGGGGCACCTGGCCGCCAAAGATTTTAGACTAAACGTTCTGCCGCAAGTGAGCGCTGTTTCCTTAGGCATCTGGCTACTTCAACCCTTATGGCCTCTCGCAACCCGACTTAAACATTACGTGGCGGCGCTTAGCTTCCGGAAGTGGTCTAGTATTTGGTGCCGCCGTTAGCTGCGTTGCCTGACCGAGCCGACACACTGTGCTAGAGCCCGCCTTCGTCCGCCGCCTCGCACGGCGTAAGTTATAAGCGTTTGCCTTTGCAACTAAGGGCCATCGACCATAAGTACTTTCGCTACCGACTTTCGGAGAATGTTTTCTAACGACCTTTCCAAGGCTAAGCCAGCGATCGCCAAAAAGCTTTAGGCGAGCTTTACATTGAAAGTGGCGCTTTTTCCTCGTGCATCTGGTTACTTCAACCCTTATGGCCTCTTTGCGAACCGACCCTAGACATCGCGTGGCGAGAACTTAGCCAGGAAGTGGTCTAGTCGCGGTGCCATTGTTGGCATTGCCTAGACCGAGCCGACACACCGGGCTAGAACCCGCCTTCGTCGCCGCCTCGCCCAATCATGAGTCGTGGCGTTAAATCCTTACAACTAAGGGCCATCGCCTTGAGTACTTTTTTCGTTGCCGACTTTCAGCGGAATGCTTTCTAACAGACTTGAGGCGAGCCAAAAAAAACAGATGCCCACAAGGAGACAGAACTTATCTCTTATTGAAGATAGCTTTGTACAACGCAGCCCCGAGGCGAAGCGTGAAGGAAGAAGACTCGCTTCGGCTCCAAGGGAAGGCCAAAAAAGCTCTTGGATCGCTACCTCTGGTAGAACTTCCTCACCTTTCGGCGTTCAAGTGTTCGCCAATTCGCGACCGTCCTCGAATCTGAGCTCGACCGAGCTCGGCGGAGATCGAGACCACCTTGAAGGGCCCTCCCACAGGGGAGAGCAGTTTATTCGCCCGCTGCGCTTGATTTTGCGAGAACGAGGTCGCCCAACGCCAGTGTTCTCACACACACCGCCTTGCTTGATAACGGCGCGGCCTGCTGATACTTGGCGGCGGATCGCCATACATCTCGGATCTCCTCCGGAGATTTACTTAAATCTGGCGCCGGTCGAGTCTTGGTCTTCGCTGAACGCCGCCACTCTTGGGGAGCAAGGCGAGCTCGATGGGAGTACCGCCTCGAGCCATACACCGGGAAGAAGGGGTCTCGCCGGTGGCTCTGTTGGGAGTTGTCCGCGGCTCCCATAATCTGGTGGGAACTTCTTCCGCCCAGCGCTTGCAGCGCTTCTCCAGCGGTCGAACGCCCTTGTCTTGAGCCTTTGAGTACTTCGCGTTCGCCGCTCCACTTGCCCATTGCTCTTCGGATGCGAAGCGGAGGCAAAGCACAACTTGGTACCCAACTCTTCGCACAGTCTTGAAATCGCGCTTGGAATCGAAAGCGCCGTTGTCGATGATGATTCATTGGCGACACGAACCGACGAAGATGCTCTTCATAAACTTGATAGCAGCTGCGGATGTGATCGCCGGGACGGCGAGGCTTCAACCCACTTAGTGAACTTGTCGATGGCAGCGAGCAGATGAGTATATCCTCCGTCGCCCATGAACGGGCCTGAATATCAAATTTCCGGACGCGAGCGGCGCCAGAGGCGGAATGGTTTGCGGCGCTGGGCGGTCGGTGGATCGCTTAGCATGAAATTGGCACGCCGCATCTCCTCACCGGCTCGAAGTCATCCCGGAGGGCAGTAGGCCAATAGAAACCGTGGCGAAAAGCTTTCCCAACCAACGGCTGCCTGAATGGCTCCCGCACATGCCTCCATGGATCTCAGAGAGAATTTCACTCCCCGCTTCCCGAGTGACGCACTTCAGTAGAACTCCATTTGCGCCCTGGCGATACAGGTCCCCACCTACCAGGGCGTAGCGCTTGGCCTTGCGCGCTATCTTCTCAGCCGACGCGTCATCGTCGGGGATCACTCCATCCCGCAGGTAGGCTAGGATCGGATCCATCCACTGACCTTCCCGGACGAGTGTGACGACGTTACGTCAGACATTGTCGCCGACGTACTCCGCTGGCTTTGGCGTTTCGCCTCAACCGCCTCGGCAGATTCTTCCGCCTCCTCCTCTAACCGGGGGCTGCGGCAGGAGATCGGTGACGTCTCCTCCAGAGGCGGAGCTGCGTCGAGGAAAGTGTCGTCCCGCGCGAGTGGGGGCTACGACGACGGTCGCGTAAGTCTTTCTTCAAAGACCCGGCGGAACAGGTGCCCTCAACGAGGCAATGCAGGGACGATTCATCCGCCATGTAGTTGTCGCGGCGAGGGATGTGCACGGCCCAAACCCTCAAAGTGCCGCTCAACCGGCGCACCTCCGCCAGTAGGCCGCCATGGTGGGATCCGGCAGAGAAATCCTTCCTCGGTTGATGACCGGGAGAGAGTCGCCTTTACTTATAGTCGCGGATGCCAAGGGTCGGCCACCCCGAGCCGGCGGCGATCCTTCATACTCATGACGTTGTTGGTGGCGCGAAGTCCAGCACCACCGGTGTCGGATGACATCGCCGGTGGAAGACACCAGACGACGCCATTTCAAATTTCTCCAACCGGAATGAGCCGTCAAGAAGAGAGTCCACGGCGAGGAGGGGGTATCTTCAGCCAGTGTCCGCCGAGTCCACTCACTGATGGACTCGCCAGAGCTTGCCCTTTGATGGCCATTCGGGAGCGAACTTGAGATCGAATTCCGCCACTCCATGGCCTATTTAGCGTCACGACCCGTCGCCTCGCGGTTGAAGAGGATCTCCGCAAGGGATACTTGGTCAACACTGTGACTTCGCCCGAAGTAGTGGCGTAGCTTCGGGATGCCATCAAGACCGTAGAGCATCTTCCGTGCTGTGAATACCTTTGTTTCGGCGTCGTGGAGGACCTTTCGACGTAGTAAATGGGCGCTGACGCGCTCTCTTCCGCCACCAAGACCGCTACCGACCGCTGGGGTTTGCCGCGACGAGGATCAATGGCTCGCCTGGTGCGGGGCGACCAGCAGGGCGGGAGGTCGATACTTCTTGAGACCGTCGAACGCCTCCTGCGCCTCCGCCGCCCACTCGAACTGGTTGGTCTTCTTTAGGAGCTTGAGCGTTGGGAGACTTTTATCCCCAAAGCGAGCTATAAGCGCCCGGGGAGGTCAAGCGACCCACCAAGCACCGTGATCCGCCAAGTCGCGTCGGGGCTTCATGTTCTCGATCGCTGCGATCTTGTCGGTTCGCCTCAATCCCCTCCGAGACGAGGAATGCCGGCGCTTGTCTGACGGAACGGCGAACACGCATTTCTCTGGATTAAGCTTGATGCGATGCTTCCTCGAGTTGGTGAAGGTTTCTTCCAGTTGCCGATCAACTCCTCCGCCTTCTTGGACTTCACCACCGGATCATCGACATACACCTCCGTGTTCCGCCCTATTTGGGAGCGGTGAGCGATATGCATGGCCCGGCCGATAGGTTGGGCCTGCATTCTTCGATCCAACGCCATCCTTGTAGAGCGATGAGCGCCCGTAGGCGGCGAACGGCGGTCTTGTCTTCATCTTCTTCGCCATGCTAACTGGTGGTACCCGAGTACGCATCCGTAAAGCTACCGCCGCACCCCGCAGCTTGAGTCGACGATGAGATCGGCGCGGGCAGCGGTATGGATCCTTCGGACACGCCTTGTTGAGGTCGGTGAAGTCCACGCACATCCTCCAACGCGCTGGATTTCTTTGACGAGGACGGGTTCGCGAGCCACAGGATGGGCGACATCTGCGGACGCACCCCGCCTTAAGAGCTTGTCCACCTCTGGCGGATAACTTCTCGGCGCTCCACCGATTGCTTCCGGACCTTCGCATGACCGGTCGCACGCCGGGAACGTCGCCAATTTGTGCTCAATCACCTCCACGGGACCCCACCATGTCGGACGGTTGCCACGCAAACACGCTGCGTTAGGATCGAGGAAGGAGACGAGCGCGCCTTCCTATTTGGCGCCGAGAGAGGCGCCCACCGAACGGTCTTCGCGGGTCGACTTCGCCAGGAGACCGCCTTAACCTCCGCGACGAACCGGGAGGCACGGTTCGCCGAGGAGCTCCCAGTCGAAGCCTCGGCCTTCAGCACCGACGCTTCGCCAACGCGAGGGCGTCCTTGTCGCAGCGGAGCGCCCCGGCGTCCACTTTCAAAACGATGGGGCGGCTGGCCCGGATCTTCACCACCATGTACGCATAGTGGCACACCGTCATGAACCTGGTCGGCGCCGGCCGACCTAGTATGGCGTTGTAGGGAAGTCGAAGTCCGCCACTCGAACTCGAGCATCTCGGTGCGGAAGTTGCCGAGTTTTCGAAGGTTACCGGAGATCGGCGCGCCTAGCGGGGACGGACTCGGCCCGCGCGATGTCAAGAATGGGGCGCGGCGAAGCTCCCGCCGCTGGATCTGGAGCGCTTGCGCGACCCGGCGACGGGAGGTTGAGGAACTCCTCCGTCTACCAGCACCGCCCTAGCTTTACATTCCGGACCGTGGGTGCAACCACGATCGGGAGATGCCAGGGCGGCGGTATTGGTTGGGTGATCGGCCGGCCGAACGCGATCGGCCGCTCCGACCACGCCACCGCCTCACCGACCCAAAGCGGCACGGCGGCGCACCTCCCTCATCGCGACGCTTAAAGCTAGCGTGGGACGGATAGGTGGCGAACCGCCGTGGATGACGGCAACCTCGCGCCCGCCGCTGAAAACCAAGCGGCCGTCTCCTTGCCCTTGCCATCGCCGGACGCCGCCGCTGCTCGTGGACTCACTTGTCCACCATCTTGCCGGCGACATGGCAATCCGCTAAGTCGGGAGTTGTTGCGGTGAATGGGACAAGAGGGCCTTCCGCCCCACTCACGGGCGATGATCTAGCCCTTCGTCGCGTCGCTGGGCCGCCGCGCCACGGCGATCGCCGTAGCCGCCGCCTCGGCCGCCTTTACGGGACCGTATCGCGGGCGCCGCGACCTCCTCCTCTTTTTCATCCGCCGCGCCCATTGCGCGGCTGGCCGTGGTCGTCGTCGTCGTCGCCGCGCGGCGCTCGGCGGCCATGACCTGCCGGTCTCGCCGCTTTGCGCTTCTTCTTGTCCTTGCCGCGGGGTTCTCGAGGTTCGGCCTCGCCGCCCGCTGGCTGGCCCGCCAGCAGCCGGGCGGATCTGAGCTCGCTCAAGGGGCGACCAGCGCCAAGGTGAAGAGCTCCTCCGTCGCCTTGATCTTGCGGTGGCCATCTTCTTTGACCTTGGGGTCTCGGGCGCCTCTCCGAATGCCGTGACCACGGCATCGATGGAGATGTCGGGGATGGTGTTGCGGACTGGTGAAGCGCCGAATATAGTCGCAGGCGACTCTCCTTCTTCTCGCTTCCACGCCAGGAGGTCGCGTCTTCTACCGGGCTGCTCAAGGTGCCCCGAAGTTGGTGACGAAGAGCCCGAGAGCTCCTTCCAGACCCCACGGACTCGGGGACGGGTTCATGAGCAACGAAGGGCTCCGTCGGTGAGGACCGCTGGAAAGTAGTTCGCCGAACCTTCCCGACCCTCCGTCGGCTGCATCACCGTCAGATAGATCTCGCAAAACTCATCGGGGTTGGTAGAGTCGTCAGACTTTTCGATGGGGCCGGACGAAACCGCTCCGCCATCGGACGCGGCGCAGACTCCTTAGAAAAGGCGCGGCACCCGACGCCGGAGCCTCCTGCTCGAACGCGTCCTCGCCCGCCGCCCCGTCGCCCGGCGGCGCCAAGAAGCGCCACCTCATCGCCGGGCAGCTCTGCGGGAACCCTCTTGCTGGTCCTGCGCAAGACGGCGGCGACAGCGCCTTCGGTTCTGGTTGCCCTCGCGGAGCTTGTCACGCAGGTCTTTCCATGCTGACAAGTGGCGGTTCTCCGATGGGACCGGAGATCGCGCCACTGCTGACGCCGCCGGCCGAGCCCCCCGGGGTCGCGCGTTTGTCGTCTTGGTTCGCCTCCTCACCGAAGATCTGCGAGAGGAGTGCGAGGGCAACAAAGAACGGAGGACGCGAAACGCCGTTCCCTCGCCCCCCGAAACTTGCACCACCGCCGCGGTGGCGTCGACGTAGCGGGCCAAGCTGGCCAACCACGGCGCCGCCGGGGAGTCCGGAGTCACCGGAACCGGTGGGTTTTCCAGCAAGGCCCTGGCCGCGTGGAGGTTCTGTGCTGGAGTGCACTCCTCCAAGGCCAGGCGCCGCCTAGCTTGGCCGAGGCGGCTGCTTTCCGCCAGGGCTCCAACCCTAGGCGGGCGGCCACCGCCCGGGTGATCCACCGCCATCACCACGGCCGACTCCGTGGCCACGGCTCTAGCGGTCGCTTCCTGCTCCATCGCGGACCGCTGCTCCGCCATCGCCTCCTGAAGAAGGGTCGAAGAGCTTGAACCGATGCTAGCGCTCCCCTACCTGGCGCGCCACTGACGGCGTGTTCTCCGCTCAACCACTGCGGATCACACCCCTGGTCAGATTTTTAGTCTGCTAGCCAACTCGATCAAGCTCGATTCGATTTGAGTGTCGGGCACAAAAAGGAGCGACTCGCAGATTTACCCAGGTTCGGACCCCCTCGCGGGTAATAGTCCTACTCCTGCTGAGCCTTAGCTCTTTTCTGGTTGTGGTTGAATGGGAATGTGTTTACAGAGTGTTTCGAATACACGAATGCTCTCTTTTTTCCTCTCCCTCTCTCTCCTCTCCTTTTATACAAGCTTTGGGTCATGGAGAGAGCCGAGGGGTAGGCGATCTGATGCTCTCAAGACATCGACAAGACGCGACAGAAGAGGTAAACGTGCAGCCGCTGCCACGCCACGCACAAGGCCGCCGCCTCGCGTTTCGCAGTGGCCTCGACCAAGACAACACACCGGTGAGTCTGCGGGTGGGGCCCTGCCTGCTCCTCCTGACACGGGCGGCCTCCTCAAGCAAACCTTCTCTCCGCCGGTCAATTCTTCTGCGCCACAGTGACAACCGCTCAGACCTGCAAGGGTCACTGTAGCGGTAATCATTTCTTCCGCTGTCTATCCGCGCGTGATGTCTCATTAAATGCGCTTCGTCCTTCGCAGTAGGGGGAGCCTTCGTCCCGAAGACTCCTTCTGCAATGCTCCTCGCCGCTGGCCCCGCCTGGTCTCTGAGAGGGGCTCGCCCACGCACTCCGCTGGCGATGGGGCCCTCGCCACCGTCGGAGGGGCTCGCCACGCACCGCGCTGGCGCGTGGGGCCTCTCGGCCTTCCTAGGGCTCTTTGTACCCGGTATTTATTACAATCGATGTAACTTTTAATCGCACTTGCGGACGGATGGCGCCCCGAGACACATACTTTTCACTTTCTGTGTGGGGAGATGAAGATCACGCTAGTAGATGTCGAATGATTACCGGTCTTCCCATAGAGGGTCGCCCACTTGTTGTCGTGAAGCCAGAACGGGTTGAATGGCAACACTACGTAGAGAACAGTGCGAAACAATCTATTATTCGAATGTATTACACAATTAACCATTTCTATTTGTTCACTCACAACAAGGAAACAAAACTACAGGTTCGGCGCCGAATACGGTGCGAAGAGTGACCAGGGGGTGTCATTCTCGTGGCTGAAAGCATTGGCGAGTATGGGGATTGCCCACAAGAGGTCGACATTGAGACCGTGAATGTGCACTACAGTATACCTACTTCTATTGCTTGGAAGTGTCATGTTCACGCGACACAAATGGGGATGCCGTTGGTGCGATCTTGTGTGGGTTGCTCGCCACTTCGCGTCGATGCTCTTCACGGCAAGAACCACCAGATGTTTTCACTGGGGTCCGCTTATTCTTGCCGACACATACCGCACTTTGTGCGAGGCATGTCGGAGGACAGCGGAGAGTTCGAACATGGCGGGTTGTCCAATGTTGGTACAGTTGTGGTCATGGTTCTACCTGCCCATGTTTCGACCGCGCGTTAAGCACGCGTACTACCCGGTGGACGTTCCCGATGATATGCACGAGTTGGAGCGCCCCACACTTGGATATAAATATATATATGCCACGCTTCGTTGGGCGCAAGAGGTTGATCACGGGTCCTACATGCGGGTGGTTGCTGACCTGGATTTTATCACTGAAAATGATGTCTGTTGGGACCCGTTCTCTCCATATGTTATGCATAAAATAGCATAAGGAGGATGCATCTTGGCAGCATGCTTAAACAGTGAAGCGTACTGGTTGACGAAATGTCATATATTATGCATGAACACTGTCGAGGTGTACTCACCGGAGCGTGTGTTGCGCCAATTTGGATACCGTCAACTAGTCCCTGTTCCTCCACCGCGAGACGCCCGTCGCCGCATGGGTATGCTTTCTATCAACCACATTTATTTACACTCGCCACATTTTACTTTTGTTCGCATTTAACCAAGCCGACTATTTGTTGGTTTAGGAGGACCGCCAGGACACAACCCTAATTGACGGTGCAAAACGCGCCACACATCGCTCATTGGATGGAGGCAGCCATCGTGGATGTCGTGCGTGTTCGTTGGACCTTACAATCCATACGACTACAATGCCTATTATGATTGGTACATGCCGAGGACAAGATGCCATCTTTTAAATCGACCGGTAAAGAAGAAGAACAACCGTGACGCAGCCATCAGAGCTGAACGAGTTCACCGCCTCGAAATACGTGGATCGCTAAATGTCTTATCATATGTTGAAGTTCATATATTACGTATCTAACGGTTGTTATATGTTTCAATACGAACCACGTGAAAGCGCCAGACGCAAGACGAGGCGGACTTTCTCGATGACCCGAACGGAGCAAAGGGGATCGCGCGAAGGCGAATCCCTTCGTAGTTTAATCCGGCGACGGGCGATCGATCGCGATCCGTGACACGGGCAATCGGAGGCCACCGAACCAATATAAATAGAAGGGATGAGACAGTCCGAGAATGTCGGCGCGACGAGCCTCTCTCGTAACGCTCCGCCCCACCAATGAGGACAATGTCCATGGAGAGGCAAATGGACATGTTCCGTTTGGTCCCTCCCGATCCGCACGAAGCTTCGACATCGGCCCCATGATGTAGGTACCCACCAACATTCAGCTTTTACACCGCTTGCATCTCCACCGTGTACGGGTCACCCCATGGGCTGGATATGAATCGTCAACCAACTCAATCGGTCGGGAGGAAGAAGACATGCACAAAGACGCAGCAATCTTTTGGGTATAGGGCGATGCACCCACGCAAACCATAGCTGATTGGGAAAATGAGAACAACGCGTGGCAACAAATGTTTGGGTCGGGCGAGGATTCACCGATTTGTTGAATACGGTTGTTACACCCCACCCACCTGGCCCCGCAACCAGATCAGCCAAAGCGGTCGAGTTGGCACATGCGCACACCGCTCCACCACGCGTGAGGATACATTTGTTGATTGGCATGTATATAGTGGGCAATCCTATCAATTTGGCAACACTTCTCAGGTAGCAGACCAGCCCATGCCGCATCTGCCGACACGGTTTGGACCGTCACAAGCTGCGGGGATGCGTGAAACACGACCTCCTTTTCATTGAACACCCGAAGACTTCACAAGAAGAAGGGGGCCGCAATAAAAACTTACAAGTTGCGTCTGTTAACATTTTGTTTTCTTCGGTTTTTCAAAGTTTTGTATTCTTTCTGACCTAATTGTATAGAAGCCAACATTTGTAAATGGTGAAATATATTTATACACCCTTACCATATTTTTTTATTGAATTTATGCGGCGTGAATTGTTATGCTGTTTTTGCTGACCTATCTTAAATGAAAATGAAATTCGGCTATGACAATTATAGACATTGCATTATGTGACTATTGAAAATATAAATCTTGCGCAATCAAATATAACATTGATTTATAACACATGTAAAATATTTGACCATTGAACACTCGCTCAAGACAAACACCAAACAGATATCTCGTTTTGAACACCGCTCGAACGACCCCATGCCTTAAATTCAAGTAAATGTCATTTTTCAGATCAGTTGCCTTAAATTCATGCGTATTTGTATTCCGATCAAGGTCACAAAAAACGCAGGGTAATTTTTTGTGTGACCTACCTCAAATTTCTTTTTGGAACGGAGCAACCACTTGTAAAAAATTTGACCGCATAAGCTTTTACCATTATGAGAATTACGGACACTAATTGCATTTACCATCGTAGTACGATGGTCAACAACATTCCAGCAATGCATGGATTAGGCTGTTGGTGGAATCGTCCGGTCCAGAGGCCGTGCCCATTACCCTTCGGAGGACCCGCCCATCGAAATGAAACAGATCACCGCATGCAATCAACCATGTTGCGTCCCCCTCACATCCATCGGAATCGCCCAAGTGTGCATGTGGAATTGATGCAATGGTGCGATATTTGATAGGCCAAGATCCGTTGGACGGATGGAGATTCTACCGATGTCCTCTATACGCAGTGAGTTTACTTACATTCATATATAACAAATTGATTTTCGAGGTAACCTAACCTTGTATCCTTTGCAAAAGCAGATAAACGATTGTCGATGACATCATGGATGGATGATCCTTTTCCAATGGCAGCAGATGCATACATCACGGTTCTCCACGCAAGGATCGCAGATCTCAACAACGCCTCGAAATGACAAGCCGTACACTAGAGATGCAAGTCCAATGGAACGCTTGTGCCTCGTGATGTCGGAGGCGCGTGTGTAAACCGCCGCATCCACATGTTACGCACTTTTATATTTGATCAAATCATGCATGCCACCGCTTATGTATGTCATGCTATTGTCCGGTGTGTTTATTCGCATCGGTATCGCATACACATGCGAGCATCGAATCGTGTTTGTACCATGTGATATGTTGCCGCAACACGCCCGCCAAAGTGCCCTATAGTGCAGGCGACTTCAACCCGCACCGCCAAAGTGTCTTACTATCTACGCGACGGACTCATCACCGCAAAGTGTCGACTCAGGCATGACGTGACCGATCACCGCTAATCTCGACTACACCGCTGAAGTGATCTATCATGAAAAGTTCTCGGTGACACATCACATCATGCGAATCGTGTGGTCCACCGCCCGTTGAATGATCTATCACCGCAAAGGTCCGCAGCGACACATTAAATCATCTTGAACTGCGGCGGTCCAAATTGTCCTCGCTGAAGTGACCTATCATCGCAAAGTGCTGCCGTGACACATTAAATCATCTCGAACTATGCGCTGCGTGATATCTTATTTAATTCGACCACGTTGTGCAATATCACCTATTTAAACCCATAAGGTCTCACCACGCACAAAGACAACCAACACGAGCATTCTAAGCACTTCACTTCGCAAATCTCTCAGATCAAGACAGGTCATATGGAGTTCTATCGCCACCAAGGAGTCTCTCCACTAATCCGTCCCCACAAGGTGTTCAAATACCATGTGTCTATCTTGGCGCTTTATGCTTTTAAGGTGTCCCAAGCCATGGGCTATACTTACGGAAGAAGGTATTGAAGTCGCAAAACTATGCGCATTTAATCGAATCGCCGAGATGGAGAGGAGGGCAAAGTACCCGTAAGTCACTTTACTTATTTCTTCCCTAACTAACATATACACGCACATGCTAACCTCAATCTTTTTAGCCTCCATTATGCGAAGTTTGTGTAATTTTGGACGCGAGCAGCATTCAAATGGAGCGGCAGATGCAGCGGGAGGCGGCCGAGCGCAGGGCCAGGGCCGAGGAACGGTGGCAAGACGCACTCAGGGAAGAAAGAAACAAGCGTGCGAGAGAAGAGTTTCAGCACCTGCATGAGGTGACCGACAGCGCCGATTAAATGACCGTGAGGCGCACTGCGCTGTAAAGCGCGAGAGGTCTGCTAGAGCCGTGGATGCAGATCTAGCGCTTTGAAGGGGAAATACCCCCGCTGCACCCAGTAGTATGGTTATCGTGTATGACAACTATGTTTTTAAATCTCCTAAGGCATGTAGGTTTAGATATCACTACACCATGACACAGAATTAGCGACTGACATCAGACGGGAATAATAAATAAATACCGACTCACAAATAGTTGGTATAAGTTTGCAATGGATTATCAGTTGGGAATTCTATTTATACAGTCATAATGTAAGTCGGCCATACTATGTATCAATGGCGATTAACCGCAAGGCCGGTAAAAGTATTTTATGAACGCCTTGTACGTCGGTAAAATTCCATCGACGCACTGTAAGTCGGGGATGATATATGGAGCGGAACAATTGTAATCGCACGAGCATTGAATATTTGGGTAAAAAAAGACCGGGAGCATGTAAAGAGAATTCCAGGGAATCGAGAAATTGACCGGGAGTCCTTAAAAAATTCTTTCGCTTGAAAAGAGATGGAGACTTGAGAAATTCCACCAGATCGGGTGGTCTCTTGGTCGCCAGACCTCAACTGGTGCATCTCGTGGACGCTTGGCGACCTCTAGGGTTCCATCCCTAGACGGTGGCCCTAGACGTTGACGAGTTCCCTTGCAGGCGGCGTGCCCTCATCCCCCTTTCGCTCAGCGCCGATCCTCGACCCGCTCCTACCGGATCTGGCGAAGTTAGCGCCCTTCCCGCAATAAGAGGCGCCTCCTCCGGCGATCGTCAGGCCTCTCCTCGGCAACAATACCGCCTCTCGGCAGCGTCTACCCCCTTCTCCAATCACGTTGGGCACGATCCGTGACGCCTTCCGGCTGCATAAGGTTCGTCAAGTAGCCCCATCCCTCGATTGCTCCTGGCAACCAAAGGGCCCCTCAATCGGTGCCACCCGATAGCCCCAATTGAATTTCTAGGCTTTATTTGATCTGTGGTCTTTATTTGAACCGTGGCATGTCTAATTTCATTCAATTTTGCTAGAATCCATCGTTGTTTGATTGATTTCTGGTCATAATTTGAATTGTAGCATGTTTATTGTTCAATTTTGTTAGATCTGGTCAAAACCTTGTAATTTTGATTGATGCAAGCCTTGTAATTTTCTCATCCTGCCGTATGTGTATTACTAATTTTTTATTAGTATGATCTATTAATCATATTTACAAAATGCAATGTGGTTTAGGTTGTTAAGCAAGTCATATTATATGCTATGACGAGATTAGAGACTCCAGTGGCTAAGGCAACTATTCTCTCAACTAACCCAAACAACAAGGTGGGAGGTGTTTCTCTTGGAATGGAGTATTATGAAGTCTTTGTGAATTCAAGTGTTCAAAAGGATGCTATTTTGCCACGCCCATACGATGGTATGGAAACTCTGGCTAATGCTTTCAACATGCGCATTGCATGGCCATGCAACAAAGTATATTACTCTTCATCTATACATTATTTATATATCTATATTTTAATTATAAAAGAGTTATTAACTTACAATTTTTGTAGATGAGCTATGCCAAAAGGTCGTCTTCCTCCCAAACTACAGTGTATATAAAATGAGTTGGTCTTCTTTTAGCGCCTCAATGTCATGCTCGATAAGTTAATGTCCACCAAATAGAAATGAAATGAAAAAAATCAGCTAGAGTAGATACACATTTGTCTATTGATGTAATATCGCTTGAATTTAGTAACATGGCAGTGCAAATATATAGTGGTACTTTGAGCTAAGACCTATTTCTGCTATTTCATGCATTTTATGCATGCATCTTAACCATGGTGGTACTTTGAGCAAATATGAATGTTTTAATTGTGTTGGCTTGCCTATTAGATTATTGTTCGATCCTTGGTTTGTTCCTTTCATTCTAACTATCGATTGTGATGTAAACACAAATTGAGTTCTAATTGTCTTGTTATTTTTAGGTAACCTTGGAAGGACTAACCTTGGAAGGACGAGAACATTTGGCAATGAGAGATTCAGTTCACACATGTATTCACACATGCATACGAGATTCTCGCTTTTATTTGAATGAACGCTTGATGTATGATAAATCATCTTTGGATTATTATTTCCGAATTGTAGTGTTATGGTTCTAAACAACTTGTAGTCATGTTTAAATGATCAATGATTATCATTTTGAGCTATGCGATGTTTTTGGACAATGAACTTATTCATTTATCGTCAATCCTCATGATATAGTGTCTAGTGTCCTAATGTGTGAATGGCTACTATATATTGGAGCTATGTGATATTTTGAGACCTGTTGGAACTTCATTTATCTTGTTGATGTTCGATTCCAAGTTTTCACATTTGATTTGTCAATTTTTTTTTAATCCAAATTATAACATACCAACTGACTGTGTGTCGGCAAAAACCATATATTGCGTCTACTAGTCAGTCGGTAATGATGGCACTACCGACCTTCTGTTGGTAGGTGCAAAAGAAGCGTCGGCAAATCACAGTCCGTCGGTAATACATGTCCGTCGGCAAAAATTCCAAATTGCCATCCACCAGTTAGTCGGCAAAGCTCTGTCCGTCGATAAAAACTATTGCCGACGGGACTATGGCCGACGCCTCAGTGCCGTTGGGAAAAAGTATTGCCGTCTGACTGTGTGATGCGATAGGGTGTTTGGCCGACTAACAGTTAGACACGGATATTGTGCTGTGGTGTAGTGTATGATGCACTACTACGGTAGATTGTCTTATGCATCACGCGTGTCATTGCTTGTATGTTGTAATCTGAATTTTTATTATTTAATCTCCGTTTCTCTAGATTAACAAGTTAAATGAATCATGCTTCCGCCGCTCGAATGGCTTAAGCCGCGCTCGCCGGCTTCCGCCATACGACGGAGAAAACCGTGCTAACTATATCGATTCCGCTTCATTGCTGCGTTGATCAAGCGTACATCGCAGACCGTGCACCATCGAACCGTGTTCTCGATTGTCCCGATTCCGCCACGCAAATCATTCATGAGTGGCGTGAGCTGCAAAAAGACGCACTGGTGTCCGGTCATTCGTTGTCTATCACGCACTCGTCTTTTTTTCTGCTCCGCCGCAGTATTCGTATACATTTTGTTTATCACGTTTAATCTAGTTTCTCTAATTTCGTCCCAATATTATATTTCCCCAACAATTAATATTAATATAATATTTCCAATTATATTGGTGTACATATATCTTTATAATTTACATAAAATGTTACATTATCAACTTACCCAACTATAATACTCAATTTAATTAAATGAATATATGTTTTGCGCGGGGAATTTATTAAACGTTGCCTCGGAGTGAGTGCGACGGCAGGGCAGCGCGACGGCGCGCGAGTGAGGGATCAGCACGGCCATGTGGCGGCACAAGACGGTTTCCGCCACGCTGGGTGGCGGAAGCCAGCGCTTTAGCCACCCCGTGGTATGAAGTCGCTTTTGCCACCGAATTGGCTAAGCGCCGCTTTTACCGTGTCGGTGGCGGAAAGTCGATTATTTTTTTAATTTCCCTCGGATGCCGGATATTCTTCCAATTTCTATTTTTCTGTATATTATTCAACCAATTTTTCCTTGTTCTTGTGTTATATGATGCACCTTTTATAACATGGTCTGTGGTCGGTCTCAGCAATGCAACGCTAAATTAATGAACACATCGCTCTGTTCTGCACTTCTCATAGCTGTGACAACCTCTATTTCGTATGTCACTTATATTTTAAAATCATTAAAAATAAATAAAAGGAAATTGTTATATACAAAACCCTAGTTTAAATTATTTTAAATTAGGTTTAACCCAAAACCTTAGGAAACATTTGGGGAAATTATAGGAAAATTCTAGTAAATCTTAAAAGCCATCATTTAGCCACCCTTCAAATTTCAAGCCCAAATTCCAAGGCTAGATCTATTCCATGAAGTGTTGCCATTTTTGCCGGGAGTCATAAAACTAATGAAATGATGAGTAAACGAGGGAAGCCCAAGCCCAACTTTGGATTAGAGTTTATAGAAGCCTAAATTTGTGCTTAGGTAGAAGCCCAGGTCAAAATTCACGAATTTGTGTATTTTCCTAATTTAGATGAGTCCTAATCCTATCCGGATTAGAATTTAAGCTAAAATCTAATTCCCCCACCATAAGGCCTGACCTCGATCGTCCACCACCACTATAAATACCCCCAATAGCCCTCTCTCAAGTCCACAACTCAAGAAACCCTAGATCGCAAACCCTAGCCACCAAAACCCTATCCGCCGAAGAATTTTTGAGGTATACCTCTCCGTGCCTTGCACAAACCCGAGAGTAGATGATGACATCGTGTAGAGCTCGTCGTGACAGTTAAGATGGATATATGGATCACAAGTTTTGGCCAAGAAAATCACCCGAAAAAGCTCACCGGAGTTTGCTACCGCCGTCGCCGTCGCCGACGCACCGACCTCGCCGCCGACGTCTCGTCCGTCGCGCCCCGCCCCACTTTTCCCGCCGCCCAACCAGAGCCCGCCACTTGGCCCGAACTCCGCCGCCTCACGCCTCGCAGCGTCGTTGCCCCGCACTGGCCGCCACCACTCGCCTAACCGGTGCGTGGCTATCGCGTTGCTCCGCCCATGCGCCGTCCGCTGACGACACGCGTCCACGACCTCATGTGTCGTCGAGCCACCGCGTTGCGCTACCCACTCGCCCGAACCATCGGTTCACCAGCTTTGATCGGTTTGGCTGGTTTTATCGGTTAACCTTTTTTTTAATTTTTTCAGGATTTTCTGATTTATCCAATTCTTACAGGATTTGTTTAGGCAGCATCCGAATTTCAAATTGGATGATTACAGATCCATTAAATATTATAAATAGCCTAGAATTTTTTATATTTTCTGAACTTTGAATATTTTGATATTCTTATGTATTTGCATCTACGTGTAGATCGTACCTGTTTGCACTGTTCGGTGTTTTCTAAAAGCAATTTGGAGGAGGATCCCAGGACCCGGAGTACTAACAAGGCAAGATAGATTAAATTTTGTTTTCCTATTTTACAAAACTCACCCATTTATTGTTTTTATTTATTTTCTCATGCATGAAATGATGAGACAGGTTAGAAACCTAATATATTCACACTGCGTTATTTACCCCGTGAATTTAACCTATTTATTGCTTCCTTGATATTTTCTAGCCTATCATTGTGCATAGTTGCTAGTGCTCGTGGGTTGGTATTTGTTTAAGTTATTCATTAATTAATTATTCTATGACTTGGTATAATTGGAGTTGCTAAGTTACTTTTAATAACCTAATCAACTAAAACCTACGTGGCGTGTGTTGACTAAAGATGGCAAGTCGGGTGGTTTTGTGTATTGAGTACTGTGGTGGAGGCAGTCACCTTAGTCTAAGAACCCTTGACGTATGCTTATCCGGCCAAACCATACAAGTGCAACCACAAGTGCTAGCTCTAACATGTCAGCCAACATGTGCTAGACCTGGCTTAGTAGTTAGATAAAACTGTTAGCGCACGGTACTTTAAAAAGATTGGGCTGCAACCTGTTGGCTCAAGAGGGGTGTCGGTGTAATAAATACCGGGGTATGAAGAGTACTGGAGAGGCCAAGAGGGCCCCACGTCAAAGGGCGACAGGCCCAGCGTGGCGAGCCCCCAGAGGCCGGGAGGCCCCACGCGTCAGCGGGCGATTAGGCCCCAGTGTGGGCGAGCCCCCCAGAAGGCTGGGAGGGCCCCACGCCGCGGGCGACCAGCCTCGCCATCAGGGCGAGCCCCCGAAGCCGAAGGGCCCCACGCGCCAGCGGTGCGTGGGGCGAGCCCCTCTCAAGACCAGCGAGGGCCCCACGCCCCAGGCGCGCGCGGGCGAGCCCCCTCAAGACCAGCGAGGGCCCCACGCGCCAGCGGGAAAGCGAGGGCGAGCCCCTCTAAAGACCAGCGAGGGTCCCACGCGTCAAAGTGGGGCCTCCGCAGGCGTGGAGTGTTCGAAGGAGTCTTCGGCGAAGGCTCCCCGCCGCTGGGCGACGAGCGATTGACGCGACATCACGCGCGGATAGACAATGAAGAAATGATTACCGCATAAATGACCCTTGCAGTGTCCGAGCGGTCACACCGTGGGCGCAGAAGAATTGACCGCAAAGAGAAGGTTTGCTTGAGGAGGCCGCCTGCTGCCGAGGAGCAGTTGGCCCCACCCGCAGCCTCACCGGTGGATGTGCGGGTGGGTGGCCACTGCTGGCACGCGAGGCGGAGCTGCTGCTGGCGCAAGCAGTGCACGTTTGCGTCTCTTCGTCGTGTCTTGTCGCTGTATCGAGAGTATCAGACGCTTACCCCTCGGCTCTCTCCGCCAGTTCAAAGCTTGTATAAAAGGAGAGGAGAGAGAGGGGAGGGGGGAGGTGAGGGGCAAACGTTGCACTAGCGTGCGAGAGTTCGAGTTTTTCTAAGGAAAGCATCCCTGTAAACACATTCCTTTTCAACCACAATCGTAAAAGAGCTAAGGCTCGGCAGAGTAGGACTATTACCCGCGAGGGGTCTCGAACTCGTAAATCTGCGAAGTCGCACCTCGTTGTGCCCGACGCCAAATCGACCGAGCTTGATCGAGTTGGCTAGCGAGACTAAAAATCTGACCAGGTGTGATCCGCAGTGGTTGAGCGGAGAACACGCCGCTGGCGCGCGCTGTAGGTGCGCTTAGCATCGGTTCAAGCTCTTGACCCTTCTTCAGCGGCGATGGCGAACAAAGAATCGCGATGGAGGAGGAAGCGGCCGCTAGAGCCGCGGCCACGGAGTCGGCCGCGGCGATGGCGGTGGATCACCCGGGCGATAGCCGCCCGCCTAGGGTCGGAACCCTGGCGGAAAGCAGCCGCCCCGGCTAAGCTAGGCGGCGCCTGGCCTTGGAGGAGTGCACTCCAACACAGAACCTCCATGCGGCGTGGCCTTTGCCGAGAACCCACCGGTTCCGGTGACTCGACTCCCGCGGCGCCGTGGTTGGCTGCCTTGGCCCGCTACGTCGATGCGCCGCCCGGCGGTGGTGCAAGTTTTGGGCGTGGGAACCGTGTTTCCGCTTCCTCCCGTTTTTGTTGCCCTCGCACTCCTCTCGCAGATCTCCCGTGAGGGGGACGGGCCAAGACGAGAAGAGCAGCGACTTCACGGGGCTCGGCCGGCAGCGCGCAGTGGCCGTTTTCTCCGTCCCACCGGAGGACCGCCACTTGTCTGCATGGAAGAGACTGCGTGACAAGCTCCGCAGGGCCGCGACCGAAGGCCGCGATCACATTGTCGCCGCCGACGCTGGGACCACAAGAGGGCTCGCAGAGCTGCCCGCCGATGAGGGTGGCGCTTCTTGGCGCCGCCTAGGCGACGGGCGGCGGGCGAGGACCGCGCCCAGAGCAGGAGGCTCCGACGCCGGGTGCCGCGCTTTTCTAAGGAGTCGCCGCGTCCGAGGGCGGAACGGTTTCGTCTGCCCCATCGAAAAGTATGACGGCTCCACCAACCCCGATGAGTTTTTGCAGATCTACACGACGGTGATGCAGCCGAGGTGAGGGTCGGGAAGGTTTTGGCGAACTACTTTCCCGCTGTCCTCACCGGGCGGAGCCCGCCGCCGTGGCTCATGAACTCGCCCCGAACCGTGGGGTCATGGAAGGAGCTCTGAGCTCTTCATCACCAACTTCCGTGGCACCTTCGAGCAGCCCGAGTAGAAGACGACCTCCACAACGTGGAGCAGAAGAAAGGAGAGTCGCCAGACGACTATATTGGCGCCTACCAGTCCGCAACACCATCCCCGACTTCTCCATCGACGCCGTGGTCACGGCATTCAGAGAGGCGCCGAGACCCCAAGGTCAAGGAGAAGATGGCCACCCACAAGATCAAAACGACGGAGGAGCTTTTCACCTTGGCGCGACAAGTCGCGCCTTCAGCGGAGCTCAGATTCGCCCGCCGCTGTGGCGGGGACAGGCTGCGGGTGGCGAGGCGGGACCTCGGCGAACCTCGGCGGCAAGGACAAGAAGAAGCGCAAGGCGGCCGAGACCGGACAGGTCATGGCTGAAGAAGCGACGGCGACGACGACGATGACGACGACAGCCGCGCAGCGCAATGGGCGCGCGGGCGTAAAAGAGGAGGAGGTCACGGCGCGCGGGTACGGTCCCGTAGGGCGGCCGGGCGGCGGCCATGGCGATCGCCGTGGCCGCGACGGCCCCAGCGCCGCGACGAGGGCGAGACCGTCGCCCGTGAGTGGGACGGAAGGCCCATCGCCCCATTCACCGCAACAACTTCCGACGACGGCGATTGCCATGTCGTTAGCAAGATGGTGGACAAGCGAGTCCACGAGCAGCAAGAAAGCGTCCGGCATGGCAAGGGCAAGGAGGCGGCTTCGCTTGGTTTTCAGCAGGGGAGCGGTTGCCGCCATCCACGGGCGTTCGCCACCTATCCGCCCCACGCTAGCTTTAAGCGCGATGGCGAGGAAGTGTGCGCCGCCGTGCCCGGCTTTGGGTCAGCAAGGCAGCTGGCGTGGTCGGAGAAGCCGATTGCATTCAGCCAGGCCGATCACCCAGCCAGTACCGCCGGCCCTGGACATCTCCCGATCGTGGTTGTGCCCACGGTCCGGAATGTAAAGCTAGGGCGGGTGCTGGTAGACGGAGGGAGTTCCCTCAACCTCCTGTCCGCCCGGGTCGCCAAGGCGCTCCAGATCCAGCAGCGGGAGCTTCGTCCAACACTCCCGTTCTTCGGCATCGCGCCGGGCCGAGTCTGTCCATTGGGCGCGTCGCCTCCGGTGACGTTTTGAGGTTCGACAACTTCCGCACCGAGATGCTCGAGTTCGAGGTGGCGGACTTCGACCTCTCTACAACGCCATACTAGGTCGGCCGGCATCGACCAAGTTCATGGCGGTTTGCCACTATCGTACATGGTGGTGAAGATCCCGGCCACCGCCCCATCGTTTGAAAGTGGATCGCCCGGAGGCGCCCGCTGCGACAAGGACGCTCGCTGGCGGGCGACGTGCCTGTAAGGCCGAGGCTTCAACTCGAGCTCCTCCGGCGAACCCGTGCCTCCCGGTTCGTCTGCGGAGGTTAAGGCGGTCTCGAAGCGAAGTCGAGACCAGCGAAGACCGTCGGTGGGCGCCACTCGGCGCCAAATAGGAAGGCGCGCTCGTCTCCTTCCTCCAGCTTAACGCAGACGTGTTTGCGTGGCAACCGTCCGACATGGCTGGGGTCCCTGGGAGGTGATTGAGCACAATTGGCGACGTTTCGCCGGCGCGACCGGTCATGCGCGAAAGTCCGAAGCATTCGTGGAGCGCCAGAAGTTATCCGCCAGAGGTGGACAAGCTCTTAGGGCGGGTCGCGTCGCATGTCGCCCATCCTGTGGCTCGCGAACCCCGTCCTCGTTAAGAAATCCAACGGCGATGGAGGATGTGCATGGACTTCACCGACCTCAACAAGGCGCGTTCGGCGATCCGCACCACGCTTCGCATCGATCTCATCGCCGACTCAAGCGTGGGTGCGAACAACAGTGCTTCGGATGCGCACTCGGTACCACCAGATTAGCATGGTCAAGAAGATGAAGACAAGATCGCTTCGTGGACGCCTATGGGCGTCATCGCTACACAAGGATGGCGTTCGATCAAGAATGCAGCCCAACCTATCGAGGGCCATGCATATCGCTCACCGCCCCCAAATAGGGCGAAACCCGGAGGTGTATGTCGATGATCCGTGGTGAAGTCCAAAAGGCGGAGGAGTTGATCGGCGACCGGAAGAAACCTTCACCAACCCGAGGAAGCATGCATCAAGCTTAATCTCGAAAATGCGTGTTCGCCGTTCCGTCGGGCAACTGCTGGGATTCCTCGTCTCCCGTGAGGAGGATCGAGGCGAACCTCGACAAGATCGTGGCGATCGAGAACATGAAGCCCCGACGCGACTTGGCAGATGCAATGCTTGGTGGGTCGCTTGACCTCCTGGGCCGCTTTATAGCTCGCCTGGGATAAAAGTCTCCCACTACTCAAGCTCCTAAAGAAGACCAACCAGCCGAGTGGACGGCGAAGGCGCAGGAGGCGCTCGACGGTCAAGAAGTATCTCACCTCCCCGCCAGTCTTGGTCGCCCAGACCCGGCGAGCCACGATCCTCTACGCGGCAAACCCCAGCGGTCAAGGCGGTCTTGGTGGCGGAAAGAGAAGGCGTTCAGCGCCCATTTACTACGCCAAGAAGGTCCTCCACGACGCCAAACAAGGTATTCACAGACCAGAAGATGTTCTACGTCTTGCCGGCGTCCCAAAGCTGCGTCATTACTTCCAAGGGCGAGAAATCACGGTGCTGACCAAGTATCCCTTGTGGAGATCCTCTTCAACCGCGAGGCGATGGGTCGACGCAAGTGGGCCATGGAGCCGCAAAATTCGATCTCAAGTTCGCCCCGAATGGCCATCAAAGGCAAGCTCGCGGAGTTCGCCGGCGAATGGACTCCGGCGGACACAGAAGCTGAAGACACCCCAGCACCCTCGCCGTGGACTCTCTTCTTCGACGGCTCATTCTGGCTGGAGGGGGCTGGCGTTGGCGTCGTCCTGGTGTCTCCCACCGGTGATGTCGCCCGCACTGGTGGTGCTTGGGCTTCGCGCCACCAACAACGCCGCGAATACGAAGGATTGCTCGCCGCTCGGGGTGGCCGACCCTTGGCATCCGGGCGGCTACAAGTAAAGGCGACTCTCTCGGTCATCAACCAGCGAGGAAGGATTTCACCGCCGGATCCCGTCATGGCAGCCTACTCGGCGGAGGTGCGCCGTTGAGCGGCACTTTGAGGGTTTGGGCCGTGCACGCCCTCGCCGCGACAACTACATGGCGGATGAACTGTCCCTGCATTGCTCGTCAAGGGCACCCGTTCCGGCTGGAGTCTTTGAAGAAAGACTTACGCGGCCGTCCGTCGCAGCCCCCAATCCTGGCGGGGACGACGCTTTCCCTGACGCAGCTCCCACTTCTGGAGGAGACGCCACCATTCTGCAGCAGCCTCCCGGTTGGAGGGAGGAGGCGGAAGAACCGCCGAGGCGGTTGAGGCGAAATGCCGTGCCAGCGAGTACGCCGCGACAATGTACGTAACGCCGTCACACTCGTCCGGAAGGTCGGTGGATGGATCCGATCCCAGCCTACCGCTGGATGGAGTGATCCCCACGATGACGCGTCGGCCGAGAAGATAGCGCGCAAGGCCAAGCGCCACATACGGTAGGTGGGGACCAGACGCCCGGCGCAAACGGAGTTCTACCGGCGCGCCACTCGGAAGCGGGAGTGCAATTCTCTCGAGATCCATGAAGGCATGTGCGGAGCCATTCGGGAGCCGGGCGTTGGTTGGGAAAGCTTTCGCCACGGCTTTATTGGCCTACCGCCTCCGTGATGCCTTCGAGTGGTGAGGAGATGCGAAGCGTGCCAATTTCATGCTAAGCAGATCCACCGACCGCCCAGCGCCGCAAACCATTCCGCTTCTCCGACCGTTCGCGATCCGGGGCCGCACATTCTGGGCCCGTTCCCGCGGGCGACCGGAGGTTACACACATCTGTTCGTCGCCATCGACAAGTTCACTAAGTGGGTTGAAGCCTCGCCAATCCCGGCGATCACATCCGCAGCGGCTATCAAGTTTATGAAGAGCATCTTCGTCCGGTTCGGTGTCGCCAACAGCATCATCACGGACAACGGCGCTCAGTTCAAAAGCGCTGATTTCCAAGACTGGTGCGAAGAGTTGGGTACCAACCTGTGCTTCGCCTCCATTGCGCATCCGAAGAGCAATGGGCAAGTGGAGCGGGCGAACGCGGAAGTACTGAAAGGGCTCAAGACAAGGGCGTTCGGTCGCCTGGAGAAGCGTGGCAAGCGTTGGGCTGAAGAAGTCCCCACTGTGTTGTGGGCGCTGCGGACAACTCCTAACAGAGCCACCGGTGAAACCCCCTTCTTCCTGGTGTATGGCTCTGAGGCGGTGCTCCCATCAGAGCTCGCCTTCGGCTCCCCAAGGGTGGCGGCGTTCAGCGAAGACAAAGACCCTGACCGGCGTCAGGACGAAGTGAATCTCCTGGAGGAGATCCGAGACAGGGCGGCGATCCGGCCGCCAAATGTCGGCAGAACCGCGCCGTTATCAAGCAAGATGGGTGTGTGTGAGAACACTGGCAGTGGGCGACCTCGTTCTGCGCAAAATCCAAGCGCAGGCGGGGCGCAACAAACTGTCTCCCCTGTGGGAGGGCCCCTTCAAGGTGGTCTCAGTCTCCCGCTCAAGCTCAGTCAGGCTCGCATTCGAGGATGGTCGCGAATTGGGGAACACTTGGAACGTCGAGCAGCTGAGGAAGTTCTGCCCGTAGGTAGCAGTTCCAGAAGCTTTTTTTTGGCCTTCCTTTGGAGCCGAGCGGCGAGGTCTTCTTCCTTCACCGCTCGCCTCGGGGGCTGCATTGTACAAAGCCATCTTCAATAAGAGATAAGTTCTGTCTCCTTGTGGGCATCTATTTCTTTTTCGCCTCAAGTCATTAGAAAGCATTACTGCTGAAAGTTGGTAGCGAAAAAAGTACTTAAGGCGATGGCCCTTAGTTGCAAGGACTAACGCCACGACTTGCGGTTAGGCGGCGAAGACGACGAAGGCGGGTTCTAGCTGGTGTGTCGGCTCGGTCTCAGGCAATGCACCAACAGCGGCACCAGTGACTAGACCACTTCCGGAAGCTAAGTGCTCGCCACGCGACGTCTAGGGTCGGTTCGCAAAGAGGCCATAAGGGTTGAAGTAACCAGATGCCTGAAGCCTTTGGCGGTCAGGTGCCCCAGTTCAATTCCGCAAGTTAGAATTGTGCGAAGTTCAAGTGAGACTCACAACAAAAGAGCAAAACTTTGTTTGCATTGATAGGCAACGTTTACAAGGCAAAATAGACAGGGGAGTCTCGCTACTCCTCCTCGTCTTCGTCTTCCGCTGGAGCGGCGCCGCCCATCATGGATAAGCGGCCGGCGGCGGTGTCAACCCGCGCCTGCTCAATCCGGTCCGGTGGCGCGAAGGCTCCCGATGGCGGCGTCGAGATCAAACGCGCGTCTCGAGCAAGACGATTGCTCAAGATGAACCGCCGCTTCAAGAGCGCCTTGGCGACCGTCTTCGATCGCCGCGTCCGCGATCGCCACGGAAGATCGCGCAGGCTTTGGCGGCTCGTCCCACGGCGCCCGGCGTCTTCGCGTAGCCGTCTCCTCAATGAGAATATAAGGTAACGCCTTGATGGATGCGTATGCGTCTCGAAACCGTGGTAAGCGGTGCGCAGCATGTCGGCGAGGGCTCGAGGCGCTCAAGTGTTCGGCGGAGGTCTTGATTTGCTTGGCGGCGAGGCGTGGCGGCTTGTCTTGCCGCACCTCGCGAGTCATCGCCTCGCCAGCGGCGGTTTCTTGGCCAAGGCCCGCCGCGGCTTCGCCGCAGATCGCTCCGCCAAAGCAAGGGCTTCCTCTGCGTTGCCCAGTGCGGGAGAGGTGCGGCGCCTCGCGAGCGCCTTACGTCGGCGGTCACGGCCGAGATGGCGGTGGCGCCACGACGCGTGGCGAGAGGGTTCTCCGGCCGCGGCGCCGGCGAACTCTCCGCCGCCATGAAGTGGCCCTCCGGCGAGCGGCGGGCGGTGAAATTTGGATGCCCGGCGTCCGCCTGTTCAAGAAGGACAAGCAGGTTCGGTATGCAAAAACGTGTAGCATACTAACCCCACGCGAAATGTGCGAAGCGCAGGAAAGCCAACCTGGCGGCGCGCTGAAAGCGAAAGCTGAAGGGGCGCCAAGCCGCTGATTGCGAGGCGGTTGTGGCGCTGTCGCGTCAGTCCTGCCGTCGAAGCCGGGCGCGAGTGGTGCCGGTCGCGAGAAGCACCAACGCGGCAGGAGGCCAGCGTCGGCAAGCCGCCAGAGAAGCGTCGGCGTAGAAGGCGGAAGAAACCGGCGCAGCGGCGCCAGTTCTGAAAAGTCGCCGCGCTCGCCCGTGGCGGAGCGGCGGCGTAGCAGCAGGCCCACGGCCGAGGGCGGCGGTGGCGGCGAAGCTTCAGATTGGAGGGTGAGCCCTCTTTGGGCTCGTCTCTCCTCCTTCTTCGTCGTCGTCCTGGCGAGGATGAGGCGGCGCTTCCGAGCCTTGGTCGAGTCGGCCGCCACGGCAGAGGTAGCGGCGGCGCGGAAGCTTAAGCGGTCGCCGGAGGAGGATCGCGGATCTGTAGTGGCCCCGTGCCACTTGGACCGCAGGACCAGAGACCTCCATAGGGGCAGCGCCGCGCAAGTGTTGGTTCGCTCCGTGGATCCCGATCGCGAGAGGGGAGGATGCTGCGCAGCGTGAAGTGTCGCTGGTTAGCGGGGCCAATAGTCCCGCCAACCGCCCCGAGCACGTCGTCCAAGACGTTCCGCGGGCGGTGGCGAAAGCAAGAAAGGAAGCCGTAAGGTCGGCAAGCAAAAGATTCCAAGAAAGACAGAGACCCAAAGACTAAAGAGCACTCACCGCCGAGGGCGACGCGACTCCATCGTTGTCGCCATAGTACATCCAGCGGGCGAGTCCTCATCGCGGAGCGGCGAGTCGGCGCAAAAAATCCGCCGACGAGGGTTCCGTGAGCCAGCGGGCGAAGATCGACGATGCACGCCAAGCATCAACTCCGGCTCCGCTGAAGTCGTCGGGCGTAGCCCCGCTTAGCGGTGGGCTCCGCAGACCTCGGGAGAGAAAGATCGCCACGCCGGCTGGAGTCCTCCACGTCTGACCATTATCGGTGCCGATCCTTCCGGTTGGACTTGGACGCGCGAGGATGAAGGCGGTAACCAGCGGGCGTGAAGTAGCAGCCCCGATGGCCCCTTCGGCGCGCGCCTTGCGTGCAGCACGAAGAGCCCGGCGCCAGAGTGGGAGGCTTGGCATCGTCCTCACGAACATCTCGCAGAGGTGGGACGAAGATGGCCAGCGCAATGATGGAGTTGGGGGAAGGTGCACCACTGGATCTCGTGAAGGCGAAGCACCCCAAGAAAAATTCAGAGTACGGCGGGATGAGCCCCGCCAACGCCGCCCAGACGAAGGTGATAATCTCCCCGTCGCGAGGGCTCGGCGCCATGGTGCCAGGGCGGAACCGGGCGGCGGTTGGCGGCACGAACACTTGAAGCCGCCTCACTGCGTCTTCGTCGGCGGCGGAGGTGGGAAAACCTGGCCCAGCGACGGCGCGCCCCACGGCGATCCTTGCTGCGTTTGGACGCCATTGGAAAGCGGTGGAGAAGTTGGCGAAGAGAAAGAAGGCTCTGTGGTGGCAGCGAAGGAGGCAATTGGCAGTTTGTGAAGACTTAGCGTGCGGAAGGATTAGCCGCAGCGCTGAGAGAAGTATTTATAGGCGTGGGGCGCGAGCACGACGGTTTGGATTCCGCCTCACGCCGCAGCGGGCGCCATCATTGCCCCGTGCGTTTTGGTTTCCCGCGAAAAACGGCGTAGTTCCCCAAGGAAGATCGTGTGCAGATGGAGAATCAGGCGTGTGGCCGCCGCAGAAGGTGGGCCCCCCACGATTCGTCTCCCGCCGCACAAGAAACGGAAAAGTGTCTGCGCGACGGTTCGCGTATCATGGTGGACCCGGGGGCTACTGTCGGTGTAATAAATACCGGGGTATGAAGAGTACTGGAGAGGCCAAGAGGGTCCCACGCGTCAGGCGGGCGATTAGGCCCCAAAGACGCGGGCGAGCCCCCAGAGGCAGGAGGCCCCACGCGTCAGCGGGCAATTAGGGCCCAGTGGCGTGGGCGAAGCCCCAGGGAGGGCCCCACGCCAGCGGGCGACCGAAGCCTCGCCATGAGGGCGAGGGTCCCACGCGTCAAAGTGGGCCCGCAGGCGTGGAGTCTTCGAAGGAGTCTTAGGCGAAGGCTCCCCCGCGAAGGACGAGCGATTAATGCGACATCACGCGGATAGACGGTGAAGAAATGATTACCTACTCTGATGACCCTTGCGTGTCTGGAAAGGTACATCATCGTGGGCGCAGAAGAATTGACCGCAGAGAGAAGGTTTGCTTGAGGAGGCCGTCGCGTCGGGAGAGCGGTGGGCCCCACCCGCACCTCACCGGTGTGATCATGCAGTGGGTGGCCACTTGCGGCACTGCGAGCGGCGTCGCTGGCGTAAGCGCTGCACGTTTTCATCTCTTCATGTCGTGTCTTGTCGATTATCGAGAGTATCAGATCGCCTACCCTCTCGCCTCTCGCCAGATTCAAAGCTTGTATAAAAGGAGAGGAGAGAGAGGGGGGGGAGGTGAGGGGCAAACGTTGCACTAGCGTGCGAGAGTTCGAGTTTTTCCAAGGCAAAGCATCCTGTAAACACATTCCTTTTCAACCACAATCAGAAAAGAGCTAAGGCTCAGCAGGAGTAGGACTATTACCCGCGAGGGGGTCCGAATCTGGGTAAATCTGTGAGTCGCTCCTCGTTGTGCCCGACGCTCAAATCGAACCGAGCTTGATCGAGTTGGCTAGCAGACTAAAAATCTGACCAGGGGTGTGATCCGCATTGGTTGAGCGGAGAACACGCCGTCAAGGGGGATCTGTAGTGTCGAAACCTTAGAGGGGATACCAGTGTTAACAGAAGGAACTAATGAATCGTTTTATATCATTACTTGGTCTAGGCTCCTAAGGAAGAGATAAGACATAAAAGTAATACTTGGTTTACGGGTAAAGTGTGCTACATTCTGTAGAGTTTGAAAACTATCATGATAACCATTCCCGCGGTCATGAGAAGGAAGTAAGGTCGTAAATGGTAATCTTATGTGTTAATAATTAACCTGATGGGTTGATTTGGTTTGAGTAACTCGAGGCTTGTGCAGTTCTGCAAAGGGGCTTTGCAAGCCGATCTCTATGTGTTTACTTTGGAAATTTATCATTATTAATTACTATACAAATTTGTTTTACAGCACTTTAAATAATCTGATTATAATGAGTGTTTATACAAAATAGTCATCATGTTCTTGTTATTATCATTGCGTTATTATAACAATTCTTTCTTGATAGCCGTGTACTAACTATACAAATCACGGATGTATTTGTATTTCGGAGAAGAATTGAGTTCAGTTTATACACAAGATCAGAAGGATTCTGTGCTAGATTTTGATCAAGGCTAGCTGTCGTTCAATGGTTGATTAGAGCATAGTTATACTTTATTTCCACTGCATTATTTAAATTTCCGCACTCTGAACTATATTATGTCATTTTAATCAAACTATTGTAATAAGTGGTTGTGTAACAATTATTTTTACATATTATGTTATTTTCTTAGTTAATTGTGACTGTGTTATGATGTTTGACAATTTTTCCTCATGAGTTGCTAGTATTGATCTCTGATATTTGCAATCGATCGTGAATGGATCCTGTTGAAACCGGGGTCGCGATAACAGCTAACTTTTCTTTTTGGGCAGTAAAAACAACGCTGGTCCATGCAATCGCCCTCCAACGTGCTCTTTGCTTTGCTTCAAGTTGCATGGCATTGTTTCCTTGTTGGTTGGAAGAAAAGCTTGAAGCTCTCGTGCTTATTTATGCCGTCAGTTTATTTATTCAATGCTACACACAATCAATTTCGGATCAGCCAGTTTATTCATTGAGCTCAACTGCTTCGTGCACCTAAACTGCTCGAATGAGCTCTGAGCTTCAACGAGCAGAGGCACAGTGAGGATGCCGAAATTGAGCACCTTTCGGCGATGCCAACGGCTACATCCAAACAGCCCTTAAGCTTTTTAAAGAGAAAGGAACTTGGCAAAATCTCCATAGAAATAAATATTTGACGCACAAAACCCATACACAATTGGATGCTGGACCAAAAGATTGACACTTCTGGAGGCTAAAGAGTGTTTTGAGTCGCAGTTCCTTCCAGATTCGGAATGGTACACAACATTGAAGATATTAAGGTAGAAAATGCTTCCCTAAACATAAAATACCCGAAATCTTTTTGCCATCGTTTGAAAGAACCCTGCTAAAGACCGGAAAACTGGGACATAATAGCAACATACCACAATAGAGAACGAATATAAAAATATAGGAAATGAACGGTGATATAGAGAAGAAACATAGTGGGGAAAAAAACATAGAGATCCTGTTAGGGCCTGTAACACATTTCTCATCTTTCTCGTGTCATTTTTTCCTCTCAACTCTCGACTGTGTGTGGAGAACCAAAATTCTTGATAGATCCCTCGAACCCATTGCAGATTTTTTTTTCTTCAGTTTTCTTTTTCATGAAAATAGTCTCTCTTTTAGATTAAGGGTCTCTTTGATAGCTTGTTTTAGTTTAGTTTTTGTTGGGATTGCAACTTTTGTTATTTTTATATACACCATTCACTTTATTTTTTGAAAATATTTTTTAATAACTTTGTAGGGTTTTTCTCAAAGATCTCAAAAATATTTTTTAATAATTTATTTAGCCTTTTCATACCACTTTCAAGGGTGGTTAAATTTTTCCAACAAAAACTAAACTAAAACTAAACAAGTTATCAAAAAGGGCCTTAGTAGAAAACCCAATTGAATCATGCGCTGGTGCTGCATGATTTCACGCCACAAGCTTGAGACAACTAAGTTCCCGCCACCTCCAACTCCCATCTACAAATTGGATCAAATTCATTCAAATGAAATGGATGTAGCCTACAATCCCCAAATCGTTCTAATGTGTTGCAGGTTTGCATCATCAAAGATTGGCACAATATTTATTTTTAAATCGGGATGCGTCGCCCATTGGACGAGAGGGCATGGCCGCCCATCCAAAGGGCAACAGCAGCGATCCGTGTGCTACACACAACGGCGACAATAACTCTCACCTTCACTAATTTATTTTTTCACTATATCTTTTAATTAGTATCTCCAATTACCGAACCGATTTCAAAAATAGATTTCTAACATTTTTTCAAACAAAACTAAAACACATTTGCCATATAAATTTTAAAAAGACTAAAACTTTTATTTTTGAAAACATACAATAGATAATAAAAATTAAAAAATTAATCTATTTTTGTTTGAAAAAATGTCAGGAACTAATTGTTAAAATCGGTTCGATAATCGAGAATACTAATCAAAAAATATAGCGAAAAAATGAATTAGTGCACGTGGGAGTCACTGTTGCCTCTGTTTGTAGGCACGCATGGGTTGATGCTTGTCGCTCTTTGGGCGGGCGACCGTGTCCTCTTGCGCGTCCAACAGGGGACGCATCTCGAACCATCTGCAGCGGCTCCGAAGCATCGGCCGATCGCCTGTGCAGGGGACGACTGTCGCCTATTTTTGTTTAATCTCTAAACTGTTTGTCATTTTTGCATAAAAGATTTTTTTAAAAAAATTAATTTTTTTTCTAGCTTGCAACACATGGTTTTTGATCAACCATCAAATCTGGTGGCTACTCAGCTGTCCAATCGATCAATGCAAGCCCCTACGTTGACTGCTCTTTGGCATGGATCACGCCGTTGATACGTTGAATTTCCGGTGCCTCGCAGACCTAAAACTAACGCTACACATTTTTTTGCCCCCAACATGTATGGCCATGGCAGCTTGGTACCGTCCCCACTGGTCTGCTTGTTTACAGCTCCTATCAAAAACACCGTTGTTCTCATGATGTATCCTAATGTTTTTGAGAAAACTCTCGCAAAAACAGGATAAGGGGTCGGTGTAGGCAACTTTACGACTAAGATTGAAAATCACAGAAAGACTGGTATTAGAGAACTTTTTATAATTTTATGCCAAAATTAAGTATAGATAGTTTGATATGTCATTTTACTTTAGTTCACAATAATATAAATGTAAAGAATAAAATATTATTTGGTTCTATTTGGTTGAAAATGAACCATTGTTCTCATTTATATGATGCACCTTTTATAACATGGTTTGTGGTCGGTCGCAGCAATGCGATGCTAAATTAATGAACACATCGCTCCGTTCTGCACTTCTCATAGCTAGCTTTTCTTTTTGGGCAGTAAAAACAACGCTGGTCCATGCAATCACCCTCCAACGTGCTCTTGCTTTGCTTCAAGTTGCTTCGCATTGTTTCCTTGGTTGGAAGAAAAGCTCGAAGCTCTCATGCTTATTTATGCGGTTAGTTTATCTATTCAATGCTATACACAATTAATTTCGAATCAGTAAGTTTATTCATTCAGTTCAACTACTCTGTACATCTAAACTGATCGAATGAGCTCTGAGCTTCGACGAGCGGAGGCACAATGAGGACGCCAAAATTGAGCACCATTCGACGATGCCAACGGCTGCCATCCAAATAGCCCTTGAGCTTTTAAACGAGAAAGGAACTTGGCAAAGTCTCCATAGAAATAAATATTTGGCGCACAAAACCCTCACATAAAAATGGATGCTGGGCTAAAAGATTGACACTTCTGCAGGCTAAAGAGTGTTCTGAGTTGCAGTTCCTTCTGGATTCGGAATGGTACACAACATTGTAGGAAGATATTATGTTAGAAAATGCTTCCCTAAACATAAAATTTCCGAAATCTTTTTGCCATCGTTTGAAAGAAACCTGCTACAAGACCGGAAAACTGTGGCATAATAGCAACATACCACAATAGGGAACAAATATAAAAATATAGAAAACGAACGGTGATTTAGAGAAGAAACATAGTGGGGAAAAAAAAAAAGTAGAGATCCTGCTAGGAGCCGGCGATGGCTTAAGGGCCCGTAACACATTTCTCATCTTTCTCGTGTCATTTTTTCCCTCTAAACTCTTGGCTGCGTGTGGATAACCAAAATTCTTGATAGATCCCTTGAACCCATTGCAGTTTTTTTTTTCTTGAGTATTTTCTTTTTCATGAAATTAGTCTCTCTTTTAGATTGAGCAGAGAACCCAATTGAATCATGCGCTGGTGCTGCATGAAACGGGGAAGGGAGGGGAACGCCGGCTGAGCAGCGAGTAAGAGGGAGAGAGAGTTTTTAAAGGAGAGCTTGAGAGTTCGATTTATAATTTAAATGGATGTTCTTTAAAATTTATCCCAATTGTGCTCAATTTGGTCCATGGCTTCAAAAATTTGGATGTGACAAGAAGCCACGAGCAAAACTTTAGGCTGAGCAGATGTGACATCCAGACCCCTCGTGGTGAGATGTTATAGCATCCGGATTCTCGATACCTCTCATGCCTAAAGGTCGTATGTGCATGGATTGCGCGCAAGTTGTCAATGAATCCATAGACGAGAAGTAGCCAGCTGTTTCTATTTAAGGACGAGCTAGCTATAACCCTCCTTTGTACTTCAGATAATATATATAGCCGGCAGGTTATGAATGTTATAAGAGCATATAAAAGCAGTCCACCTCAGCAATATCTAAGTCATCGCTAGACCTGTTCATGGACGGCCCGGCCCGACCCAACCCGAAAAAGCCTGGCCCGGTCCGGCCCGACCGATGCATCGGGCCGGGCTCGGGCCTCGGTCTGAACCCGATCGCTGGGCCGGGCTGGACTCGGGCCCGAGAAAACGTGCAGCAAGCCGTGGCGGGCCAGCTTTGAACTTTGGGCGGGGGTTCGCTCAAACCGAAGCCAAAGCGTCGGCCGGCGAGCTCGGGCTTAGTCAGCGGGACCGGCTTTTTCAAGCCCGGCCGTGTGATCGATGATCAGGCCTAGTCATCGCTAAGCAGTATCATGTTAGCTAAATGATAATGTAGAGAAGAGATTGTCATAGATATCTGAGCCGTCTCTTAAGTAAGAGTTAACTCTACATGAGAATTAAGAAACTTCGTTTATGAGCAAATTACCTATAAAAACCAACAATGCCATATTATAAGACAGGTAATTTATAGGTAATTAAGAAACTTCGTTTGTGAGCAGATTCATCCAAATGAAATGGATGTAGCCTACAATCCCTATGTCGTTCTTGTGTGTTGCAGGTTTGTATCATCGGAGATCGGCACAATATTTATTTTTAAACCATATTCGGTGGAGAGAAATTTTGTGCTGCCATATATATGAGGTTGAGCCGAAGTGAGGCCTCTTTATAAAGCGGAGTCTTTTAATTTATGATAGAAGGAAGTCTCTTTTTTCCGTCTCTAAACTATAGGCATGGACACCTTTTGGTTTTCAAAATGCAATACGTGGCCTCTTGACTGTGAAGTTGTTCAATAATGGTCTTTTGGTCGAGCCAACGATGGTTTTGACCAGTAAAACAGATATCTTAGCACAATCAAGCTAAATTGTTTATTCCAATTCCTAACAATTTTGAATTTTTTTTCGTGTTTTCAAGCATCGTATTTTATAATTTCTCCAACAATCTTAAAAGTAGGAGAAAAGGTTAAACAAAATTATGCTAAAAAATCATGTGAAAATGTTTTGTGAGACCAGAAGCATGCTCAGAGTGGCTGAGCTAAACTTATAAAATGGCTGAGTTCAAATGAGTTGAATAAAAAGTTATGACCCATCGAGAGAAGTCTTGGAGAGTCAAAAAATAATCATTAAAAAATTATTTTAAAATCTCTAAGAAGAACTATTTAAAACCCCAAAAAATAATTGTGAAATACTGCATCGATTGATTTGTATAAGAATGACAAATGTTCATTTCATTTAATTTAAGCTGAGAAAACAAATCCTAGATCGACCTATGCTTTTGATCCCGCGTCATACTCTTCTCCCCTGTGCGCCGCACGCTGCATCCCGTGCGAAAGTCTAACTCGCACTGCATCCATATTTCGTTCCTTCTAACTTACTTTTGTTACGTATGTTACAGTCACATCCATGAAACAATCAATCATAGTATTTGTTTCTACATCATTTTACTGATATGCATGTTGCGGTCGGCAGTGTATCTCTCCCTATTCCTTTTTACTGTTTTGCATGCCGTAGTCACATCCGTAAAACATTTGTGGTTTATTCTTCTACCTCTCTTTGTGTTATGCATGTTGTAATCACATATATACTAACTTTACATACCCTGTATCGGTCCTCATTCCTGGCCCTGTCCACGTCGTTCCTGCCCTGCCGCAAGGTCACGTCTGCCTCAAATGCTGTCCGTCTGTTCTGCTTGTCCGGCCGCGTGCCTTCATCTCAGCGGCTCCGTTGCTCCCGATGGCCTTGCTTCTTCCGCCATTCGTTCTGCGTGCCACGCCTGTCTGTTGCCGCGTGTCCCGGTACGTGCTCTGTTCATTCATTGCCTGCTCGCCTCACCCTTCTTTTTTCCTCGGCTTCTCCGGTCTTATTTTTCGTCATCTTGCGTCGCTGTTCTTTTTCCTTCGTTTCTTTTTCCTTCTTCCAGCGCTGTTTCTTCGTCGTGCATGTCGCTTTTCTCCGCTGTTCGTGCCCGTTCTTCGCTATTATCCTTCTATGGCGCGGCCTCCGCCTTCTTCCGGTTCGTTTTTAGTTGCTTCGTGCCGTCCTGGTGCGTGCTGCTTGTTTGCTCCTTCCTGTGTGCTGTTCGGTGCTGCAGCTTCATTTCCTTCCTGCAGGGGCATCGTTGTTTCCTACGCCGGATGAGGCCCGGCTGAACCGTGCCAACAGGCGGGCTGCTTTGCTTGCCAAAAGAAATCCCAAGAGGGCCCGGTTGCACCTCGGTTGTCCTGCAAATAATTATGGGGTTGGCCCATTTAATTATTTTAATAGAAATTCCAAGAGGCCCATTTAATACTAAACCGTTCGGGAAATTGGGAGGAGAATATCTCAACTTAAATAGTTGGATTGTGATTCTCCCAATTAAGAAAAAAAGAAAGGCGTGGCGAGCTCTCCCGAGCTGGGCGAAGCTCTCCCGAGACAGGCGAGCTCTCCCGCACGCGGGCGACCTCACCCCGAGCATGGGCGAAGCTCTCCCGCACGCAGGCGACCTCGCCCCGAGCATGGGCGATCTCTCTCGGCACGGGCGACCTCACCCCGAGCATGGGCGAGCTCTCCCGCACCTGGCGACCTCACCCCGAGCACAGCGACCTCTTCCGTAACCGACGACTTAATGGTGGTGTAATGACGTCCGTTACGTAACGGACGACTTAATGGCCGATGTAATGACGTCCGTTATTAGTGCTTGATGGCATCCGTGTTCGACGAATCTTCTCTTCTGGCGCCTATAAAAGCATGAGCACCTCGCCTGTGATATAGGCTCTCGCCTCAAGAGATCTCTCTCCCGCACATTCCATACTTCCATCTCAGAAGGCCGCCGTTTTGTTTTCCCGCTCTGCTTCCTTGCGCGCACAAGGAGCGGAGGGAGCAGCCTCGGAACCTAGTCCTTCTTGAGATCCCGCTTGGGATAGAAGGCCGATAAGGTTTTTGGGGCGTTCTCACGCGATCGCTCAAGCTCGGGTCATTGCGAGGAGGCACTGACATCTACATCGCACCAACGTTCGATCGCACCGACCTCTCCATCTTGCATCAAAGGCATCTCGCACCAACTTGTGATCGACTACATCAACCGTCATGGCGGTGAGAATGTGCAAGTCATTCCTCCGCCAAATACTGTACTGCTTTGTAGTGGTGTGACTCCGCTCAAGGGTATATTTGTTTATACGTGCCTTTTGTTTTTTGTTTTCTGTTCATTAGCCCTTATGTATGAGATAGATATTTTTATATCTAGTACCTTTGGTCTTGAACTGGAAACTGGCAATTGTTTAATTATGATTTACCTAATTTTGTGGATTAAAATACTGAGAAAATTCCTAATATTTCCAACAATCCAAAAACCTTATCCTAGGAATTTCACAACTCATCGTTTTTTGCAAGACTTAAGCCAATATTGTATTTGATTGCAAATTACAAGCGTTGGCGCGCCAAGATGATTTTATGGTTGACTGCCATGAACGTGTATCACGTTGCGCAAGGCAAGCCACAGCCGGAAGGAGGGCTCTCTCCTGAGCAGGAGAGTGTCTTCGCGACTGCGGATAACTTGTTTAGAGGCGCCGTAATTAGCGTTTTGGGAGAAAATCTTGTTGATGTGTATATGATTTTGCCTAGTGGTAAAGAAATGTGGGATGCACTTGAGGCAAAATTTGGAGTTTCTGACGCGGGTAGCGAGCTCTATGTCATGGAGCAGTTTCATGACTACAAGATGGTCGATGACTATTCTGTAGTAGAACAAGCTCATGAGGTGCAAGCTCTCGCAAAAGAACTTGAGAATTTTAAATGTGCATTGCCCGACAAGTTTGTGGCGGGATGCATTATTGCAAAGCTGCCATCTTCTTGGAGGGATTTTGCCACTACTCTAAAACACAAGAGGCAAGAGTTCAGCGTTCTTTGGCCTCATTGGGTCTCTAGGCGTTGAGGAGAAGGCGAGGGCAAAAGATACGTGGGAAAGGAAGTTCTAGTGCTAATGTGGTACAAAAGAAAACCTTTCAATTCAACAAGAATAAAAACAAGTCTGAAAAACCTGACAACAAGAACAAAGCCAATCAAACTACTAGTTTCAAGAAGAAGAAGAATAAAGGGAAGGGAAACTGTTTTGTCTGTAACGGGACAGATCACTGGGCTAAGGATTGCCCTGATCGTAAAGACAAGCAGAAATCCGCCAACTTTGTTATTGGCAAAACTGAGGCAGGAACATCTGGGTATGTAACAGTACCTACTGTTCTTTCGAAGATGTCGTTCACTGATTGGTGGATTGACACGAGGGCCAATATACATGTTTGTGCTGATAGATCCCTATTTTCTTCTTACCAGGTCGCAGGGGCTGCCTCCGTGTTGATGGGGAATGGGTCGCAGGCATGCGTACGTGGAGTCGGCACTGTTGACTTGAAGTTTACTTCAGGCAAGGTCGTGCGACTGAGGAATGTACAACATGTGCCCGCGATAAATAAGAACCTTGTCAGCGGATCTCTATTATGTAGAGATGGTTTTAAGCTAGTTTTTGAATCCAATAAATATGTTATTTCCAAGTTTGGAAATTTTATTGAAAAAGGCTATGAGAGCGGAGGCTTGTTCCGCTTATCTTTGATGGACATGAATAATGAGATTAATCATGTTTGTGATCATGAGACTAATGTTTGGCATTCACGACTTTGTCATGTTAATCTTGGTTGTATGATGCGGATGGCCGGTATGGATTTAATCCCAAAATTTACCCAAGTCAAAAGTTCTAAGTGTCAAGTGTGTGTGCAATCTAAGCAACCTCGCAAGCCTCACAAGGCAGCAGAGGCGAGAAACTTGTTACCATTAGAACTAGTTCATACCGATTTGTGCGAGATGAACGGGGAGTTGACGAAGGGTGGTAAGAGGTATTTCATGACTTTGATTGATGATTCCACTAGATTTTGCTACGTGTATTTATTAAAGTCTAAGGATGAGGCTTTTCACTATTTTAAGATCTATAAAGCTGAAGCTGAGAACCAACTTGATAGAAAAATCAAACGTGTTAGGTCAGATCGTGGTGGAGAATATTTTTCTAGTGATTTTAATAAATTCTGCGAGGAACTTGGAATAATCCATGAGAGGACGCCTCCCTATTCTCCCCAGTCAAACGGGGTTGCCGAAAGAAAGAACCGTACTCTAACTGATATGGTTAACGCCATGTTAGAAACATCGGGACTTTCCAAGAAATGGTGGGGTGAGGCTATATTGACTGGTTGTCATGTCCTAAACAGGGTTCCTACAAAGAATAAAGAAATCACACCATTCGAGGAATGGGAGAGAAAAAGATTAAATCTCACTTATTTACGTACTTGGGGCTGTTTGGCTAAGGTTAATGTGCCTGTCCCAAAGAAGCGTAAACTTGGACCAAAAACCGTTGATTGTGTCTTCATTGGTTATGCTTTTCACAGTGTTGGATATAGGTTCTTAATAGTGAAATCAAGTACCGATATGTATGAAGGTACAATCTTAGAGTCCAATGATGCCACATTCTTTGAGGACATATTCCCTATGAAAGAGACACTTAGCTCATCTGGCCAAGAATCTATCTTCTCTCCTAATCCTTCCACTCCTATACAAATTGAACCCACTTTTGAGGAAAATCCAATAGATGAAGACAATGAAGTAACTCGAAAGAGTAAGAGACAAAAGATCGCAAAGTCTTTTGGTGATGACTTCATTGTATATCTAGTGGATGATACTCAAGAACCATAGAGGAGGTTTATTCATCTCGTGACGCCGACTATTGGAAGGAAGCGGTCCAGAGTGAGATGGATTCCATCCGAGCAATGGAACTTGGGAAGTTATTGATCGTCCATATGGGTGTAAACACATGAGGATGTAAGTGGGTGTTCAAGAAGAAGTCGAGGCGATGGTACAATTGAAAAGTACAAGGCAAGGCTTGTGGCCAAGGGTTATACCCAGAAAGAAGGCGAGGACTTCTTTGATACTTACTCACCTGTTGCCAGATTGATCACTATTAGAGTACTACTATCCATGGCTGCCTCCTACGGTCTGATCGTTCATCAGATGGACGTAAAGACGGCTTTCCTTAATGGAGAGTTGGAAGAGGAAATCTATATGGATCAGCCAGATGGATTTGTAGTAAAGGGTCATGAAGGAAAAGTGTGTAGGTTGTTAAAGTCTTTGTATGGCCTTAAGCAAGCACCTAAGCAGTGGCACGAGAAGTTCGACAGAACTTTAACATCTGCCGCTTTGTTGTGAATGAAGTCGACAAATGTGTGTATTACCGCTATGGTGGGGGTGAAGGAGTGATTACGTATGCGTATGTTGATGACATACCGATCTTGAGACGAACCTTAATGTGATTAAGGAAGTGAAGGATTTTCCGTCATGAATTTTGAAATGAAAGATTTGGGAGTAGCGGATGTCATCTTAAACATTAAGTTGTTAAGAGAAGATGATGGTGGGATAACTCTTGAGCAGTCCCATTATGTGGAAAAGGTGTTGAGTCGCTTTGGTTTTAGCGATTGTAAACCTGCTCCAACGCCATATGATCCAAGTGTGCTATTACGAAAGAACCAACGATAGCAAAGGTTCAATTGAGATATTCCCAAATAATTGGTTCATTGATGTATTTAGCTAGTGCAACAAGACACGATATCTCGCTTTCGTGAGCAAACTTAGCGGTTTGTTTCAAACCGGAGATGATCATTAGCATGCTCTTGAGAGAGTGATGCGCTATCTAAAGGGACATCAAGCTATGGTATTCACTACACGGGTACCCAAGGGTACTAGAGGGTTATAGTGATTCAAACTGGATATCCGATCTTGATGAGATAAAAGCCACAAGTGGATTTGTATTCACATTGGGTGGTGGAGCTGTTTCGAAGTCTTGCAAGCGAGACCATCTTAACGAGGTCTACAATGGAAGCGTAACTCACAAAGATTAGACATCGCCACTATGGAAGCCGATTGGTGCGTGAACTTGTGATGGACTTACCGGTAGTTGAAAAACGGTGCTCGCTATCCTTGTGAATCGTGACAATCGACGGTGATTGCCAAGGTGAACAGTTCAAAGGATAACATGAAGTCATCAAGGCACGTTAAGAGGCGATTGAAGTCTGTCAGAAGATGAGAAACTCGGAGTTATAGCATTGGACTATGTCCGACGGCTAAAAACCCGCGAGATCCTTTACAAAGGGACTATCACGGAATGTGATAGATGAAGCATCAAGGAGATGGGCTTGAGACCCACATGAAAGTCATGTCTTAGTGGTAACTCATCCTATTTGATCGGAGATCCCGTGAATTAGGATGTTGAGACAAGCTAGTGGTGGTGAGAGGAGAGTACTTTTGTACTTAACCCACTCCGCTTGAGATGTACTACTCTCCTATTACGTATGGCGGGTTGGTTATACCTTAATGTGTTCCGAGTGGCTTTTAATAAAGCGAGAGATGTTATCCTCTGTAACATCTTATGAGGAATACACCTATATGAGCTCGATTGCTAGTCACAGCCTATGAGATTGGGTGATCTCTAGAGGCTCATGAAAGGCAAAGGAGTATGACTTATACGCCCAAACCGAGGGGATGCATTTAGCGACCTAGTATCGAGAAGGACTTTGGTGAAACTCGTTCGCACAAAGCTGTCAATTCAAGGCTTAGTCCATTGTTCGATTTGTGAATGAGTGTAACCTTTGTTCTAGGTGGAAGTTCAACTTAACAGTCTCCATCGAAACACTGGTATATCAAACTACAGTGGAACTGAGAGTATTTCAAATGTGCCTATGAAATTTGGTGGGGATTGTTGAAATAATTATGGGGTTGGCCCATTTAATTATTTTAATAGAAATTCCAAGAGGCCCATTTAATACTAAACCGTTCGGAAAATTGGGAGGAGAATATCTCAACTTAAATAGTTGGATTGTGATTCTCCCAATTAAGAAAAGAGAAGGCGCATGAAGCTCTCTCGAGCACAGGCGAGCTCTCCCGAGGCAGGCGAGCTCTCCCTGCACGGCGACCTCACCCCGAGCACGAGGCAACCTCTTCCCATAACCGCGACTTAATGGTGGTGTAATGACGTCTGCTACGTAGCGGACGACTTAATGGCCAGATGTAATGACGTCGTCACATTAGTGCTTGATGGCATCCGGTTCGACGAATCTTCTCTTCCTAGCGCCTATAAAAGCATGAGCACCTCGCCCTGTGATATAGGCTCTCGCCCTCAAGAGATCTCTCTCTCCCGCACATTCCATACTTCCATCCATGTATTTGCCGTTTTGTTTTCCGCCTCTGTTTCCTTGTGCGCACAAGGAGCGGAGGAGCGAGCCTCCGGAACCTAGTCCTTCTTGAGATCCCGCCGGGATAGAAGGCCGATAAGGTTTTTGGGAGCGTTCTCACGCCGATCGCTCAAGCTCGGGTCATTGCGAGGAGGCACTCAGACATCTACATCGCACCAACGCTCGATCGCACCGACCTCTCCATCGCATCAAAGGCATCTCGCACCAACTTGTGATCGACTACATCAACCGTCATGGCGGCCGAGAATGTGCAAGTCATTCCTCGCTTGGCCTTTTGTGCTCAAGGCCAGAGTGGGCTGCGACTCGGCTCAAGGGTATATTTGTTTATACCGTGCGTTTTGCCTTTTTGTTTTCCTGTTCATTAGCCCTTGCGTATGAGATAGATATTTTTATATCTAGTACCTTTGGTCTTGAACTGGAAACTGGCAATTGTTTAATTATGATTTACCTAATTTTGTGGATTAAAATACTGAGAAAATTCCTAATATTTCCAACATAATGCATGCTGCAAGTGCCACAAAGGAGGCCGTTACCAAAATGGTGTCTTTGTATGTCGTTCATGCGGACCATCAACTGCTGTACAGAGGCACGCTCGCTCCATCCGTTCTCACACATTATGCCCTCCATAGTGCCGCTTACCACCACTTCATATCATATATTTCCACGTCTCCATGACAGATACAGCATCACTATCAGCGCCGTTGATTGTGCACACATGGATAATGAAAATGCACCGCAGGCAAAGTTTATTTTTTTTGCCAATATCGGCGAGCAATTGGTGGGTGCACCAGCCAGTGTGCTCATTGCTGTTGCAGACACTATCGAAGGAGGCAGGCCAGATCATCTGACTAACCTCATCGGAAGGCAATACAACATCACAACAACAGTCACTGAGACAGCCTACAACCAGCAACCGATCACTTACGTGGTCCATTCTTTCTCAGTTGGAAATGCTATTTTACGAAGAACTCACACTCCGGCTTCGATTAATCGACCATACACACCACACATTATACCGATGAGGTGCGTGCCTTCAGACAGCCAAGACCTTTTCCTTTCGGTATTAGTTATAGCCTAGCAAACAAAAATTACACTTCTCCATCTCCTTAGATACATGCCGTCCAATAATCATCAACACTACCTTTATTAACGCTCTAAAGCCTCGAATACTCAAGACACCATTGTTCCCATCAAAGATTCAAGGTACGACTATCTTCTATATAGTAGACACCACTGAATATATTTATGATGTATATATAGGGCTAAAATAGACACGGCCAACAAAATTTACATATCGCGCATTATTTATACCAACAAAATGCCCGCGTCTAAGGTAGCTGCTTTGCCCGGTTCTACACCACCAACCAAAGACGTTACATATGCTGTTGATGAGGTACCTTTATACTTGCCCACAGAACTCTTTTTCTTCAAACAAATTACACTTTTCCAGAGAAAGCATACACTTCTTAGTCATCTTACAGAAATGCATATGCAGCAATTACAAACATGCTCCTTTTTGACAGTGCCCTGAAGCATCACACGCCGGGGAATGCACTGACTCTGACAAAGAACCAAGGTAAGTTTATCTCCTATCTTAGCATGCACGCAGAAATAAGCAACACATGCTACATCCATAACCGCCACTTGCACCAGGAAAATAATCAGCGGCCAGCCAGCACACAAGAAAGGACACACTAAAAGGAAATTGACATACATCAGCGCCTCGGAGGAAGAATAAATATCCTGCAAAAAAGAACGCTATGCCATGACAAACTGCGGTATTTTGGTGTTGTTGATGCTCATCTTTTGCTGTAGCATAACGGTGGCTAAACTCCCTAACGCCCTTACCGTCTCACAGACTATTTAGCAGCAACTAAATTTGCCGGCCTTTTGATGGCACGTAGCAACGGCTCTGTTCCTCTTTTGCTGTAACATATGAACGTAGCCTTCTCTTTGCTTAGTGACTCAGCTACATATTCCTCTGTTGATGTGATGTGCTTAATTTCCAGCTACAAACGTATCGTTTTCATTTGATTCAATCTCTCATTTGCACGAGATATTGGCCATCGCAAAAAAAAAAACAGCTTAGGCACTGCAGCTAAATACTGCACCTAAATACCCTGATTCCATCTCCACCCCACCCCGTTCTCTTCACTCAGCTTCAAATAACCCAGGTCGGTACTAGCGCGCGTTAGCGCGCTCTCACCTCTAGTCTATGAAACAAGCCGTAACGTATCTAGCATACAACCTATAGGATACTTTATGATACCTATTGATACCTATATGATATATGATAGTATCTAATACATATATCTATAAATAGTCACTACAGGAGGCAGCAACAGTGTCGACGGCCCAAGCCGTCGATAAAAATATAAGAACCGTCGAGTAAACTTAGTCTCGACGGCCAGCCGTCGAGTCAAGGTCGTCGAGAGAGGACTCTAGTTTCGACGGCCTGGCCATCGATACTACCAGTGTCGACGGCAAAGTCCAAGACCGTCGATACAAGCACCCAGGACGCCGTCACCGGCATGCTTGCCTCTATTTCGACGGCCGTTAGAAGCCGTCGACACTAGTTACAGTGGGACCCACAGGGGTGACGCCAGATGACGTGGGCCGAGCCGACAGTCTCGACGGTACCTTACAGCCGTCGGTAAATCCCCTTGTAGGTAGTCTCGACGGCAACAGTTAGGCCGTCGTCTGACACTCCACTCTTATGCGATGATCGACGACGCAAACTAGCCGTCGTCTGAGACTAAATGCGAAAAAAATATTTTTGATATTTTGTAAAAAAAATCGCAGATTCTGCTAGGTACGCCGCCGCTTCGCCAAAGAAGCAATGACAAAGAAAGACTGCAAACTCAAAATACCCCACAAAGCATATATATACCCCTCGTCGCATATTTACGACCACAATTCATCCAAACCACAAAATACACAAAATAAACATTACCACAAATCCACAAGCAAATATATATCACATTGAAGTCCACAAGCTATCATATAACAAATATAAGACGAAGTTTTCAACTAAAAGTATCAAAGTCAAAAGTAAACCTAGCTAGCTACTGATCAGGACGAGGATCGTTCTCCGGTGGGTTCTCTAGGCGATTTGGCGGCTGGGTGAACAGCGGCGGGGCGCTCGCAAAGAGGTCGGTGACCCAGTTGGGATTTTCCTGGGTCACCGATGTTGTAAGGATCCTAGGCCGAGAGGGGGGGGTGAATCGGCCCTTTTCAAATTTTACTTCTCTCGATTCGCTTGATTTACTTAGTCAAATTAAGAGTCCAAGCTATCGATTGACCTAGAGTCAAGTTGCGGAAGTGATCACAATAATGCACAAGCGACTACTAGGAGGCTCGATGGCACTCACATGCAAGTGATCAAGACAATATGCGTAATTAAACAAGTGAGATGAGGAGGCGAAACCGTGGTGTTTATCAAGTTCGGTGCTCAACACATGAGCACCTACGTCTCCGTTGAGGAAACTTCTCACAGAGAAATCGGGACTCTCTCGTCCCTAGCCCTCAATCCACTCATGTAGCTCTTCACCAACACATGGTAGGCGAGCTCCAAACCTTCACTGAGACGAGTTCTCTCTGGAGAGTACTCACACCCACCGCACCGACACACGGCACCGACCACCGACACACGGTGGGTTTCGTCTCAACACATGAGACACCCCAACACATGGAGGATTTGGCTCAGACACACGGAAACCGTGGCACCCCGACACACGGAGATGGCCGCCGACACACGGCGGACTTGTGCCTCCAACGGATGGAGCGGATGTAGTCGACGGTTGATGAAGCCCGTGGCGTGACGACGATCTCTCCGTGGCGAAGTCCCAAGAGCACAAGATCGAGATCGCCTCTCACCACTACCCCTTCTCACTCCCCATGAAAACTAGGGCAACAACGCCATGGGAGATGGGGCAAACCTTGAAGATGATGGGAGGAGGTAGGGATCACCTTCTTCTTCTCCTTCCTCTCTTCTTCTCCTCTCAATCTCTCAAGCACATGGAACCCTAGGTGGAGGTGGGTGCCATGGGATGAGCTCTCATGGGTGGCTAAGGCAAGGGTGGTCGCTAATGATGGCTCTCTCAATTTTACCCGTACACTAAGCCCCTATTTATAGGCCCAAGGCGGAACCCTAGAAATGGGCGGCTCAGATTAAATCGCGAGTTTCAGATCACTTTCGGTCGGACGCCGTCCGGTTCCGTCGAGACGCCGTCCGGCGATGGTCTTGCCAGATTTGTGCCGTCGGACGCCGTCCGTGGTTTACCGGATCGTTCGAAGCGAAGCCGCCAGCAGTGAACAGGCGCCCGCCAGTGTTCGGTCTCTGGTTTAGCCGTCATCGGACGCGTCCGTAAACTATCTCAGACGCGTCCGACAAGTGAGGGTGGCCCGTCGTCGGACGCTTACCGACGCCGTCCAAGATCCTCGCTCAAATTTCTTCTTCACCGGACGCCGTCCGGTTCGATCGACGCCGTCCGGCGAGGATCTATGCGTTTGGGACTTAGCCAAATTTCGAGCTCACTCGTTGGGAACCCTTCTTTGCCGGACCCGTTCAAGACGGTCGGACGCCGTCCGGCGGTGGGTGGAATTTGGGACTTAGGTAGAATTTGGCTTGGGCTCACCGGACGCCGTCCGATTGCGGACGGACGCCGTCCGGTGGGCTGAAATTTTTCCCACTCGAGTTTTGGCTATACCAACTTCGCCCGACGTCACACCTAGGGTTGTTGGCCTATCTTGTCGACTTGTGGAATCGGCGGGAGGTTTCGCGCCTAACAAATATCTGGCTTTGAACTTGGCGGCTACGAAAACCCTGGACAGCTGTACTCCCCCGAACTCTCTCGAACCCTGGACACCTGGCATCTCTAGAACCCGCTCGAACTCACTCAGATGGACTGGAACTTGTGCTCAGTGGGACCTACAACCAGAGAGATGATCTTGCAGACATCAATGGGCGGATGGGCGTAAGCGTATTACGCACACAAGAAAAATAGAAGAACTAGAAAATAAGATCCTTAGCCTTGATGCGATCCGTCGAGGCCCAGTTGGCATCAATTACCAAAACATTAAGCCCAAGGGAGGCTTGATCTTACAATCTCCCCCTTTTTGGTAATTGATGACAACACCTGCAAATCCAACATGACCAGGCAAACAAAATACAATCTCTGGTGCAATGGGTTAGTTCAGAAACATTGCACGCCATTGAACACATACAAGATACTAGGCCAATTAATAGAGTGTAATGTATGTGAGACTAGAGCTCCCCCTAAATTAATGCATGCCACTTGAAAATTCATCACATTTCATGGAGCAAAGCATCTCCATCCAAATCTCTATCCTAGGAGCTCTAAACCTACTACTTGTAACCAAAATCAAATCAATTTTCCCCAAGCATCGAAAACATGTACATGGATTTGCTATTATTTCTCCCCCTTTGTCATCAATGACCAGAAAGTAGCAAAACAAGGGAGTGAGAACTAATTAAGCACTTTGGAAGTTATACTAGTGCAAACACGCCGATAAGTTCATCACACTCAAAATCTAGCCATCTCAAGGTCACAATGTCACAAGATCAATTAGAGCCAAATTGGTAGATGTGTAATTCAAGTTATTATGACCTAGAGCAAATATAAGATGAACAATAGTTAGAAGTATCAAGAGTTGCTCTAAAATTCAAAGGGAGACACATGATGCACCATAGCACTAGAAGATGCACTCCAAGCTACACTGTCTATCACCAAGCCTATTTGAGACTAAAACATTTTGGTTGAGCTCATTATTGAAAAGTTTCACATTTTTCATCTTGAATTTTCTCAAATTTACTATGTCTCAAACCATAGGCGACGCCACCCAGCATGACACTGAAGATGAGCGTCTCGGTCATCCAAAGCACCCCCTAAGTTCATGCCTAGTGCAATGGCAAGCTATCTCATCGAGGAGTCATTGGTGAGACATGCTTAATCATATTTTCGCACATTTTGCAAGTATGGCTCAACATTTTCTCAAAATTGCTCAATTCAGCGAAGTATAGACATGTGCAAAATGGAAGAACACAATCTAGGCTTAGAAGCACATGATCAACCAAAGAGTTTAGAGCAATCAAATGAGACTAGAAGCTATAGCCCTCCTAACACAAGCTCATGGCTTTCAATTGCATGATATATTGAGTTAAGCACAGGTTGAGCTAGTAACAAGGTAAACACATGCTATAACTATCAATTTCATGTGATGAACATATAGGCAATGAACAACATCCAGTATAACAAGCAAAGCACCTAAATGCTCAAACTGGCTTAAAAGATTTGCAATGAATGACATAGCCACGCGATCAACTCAGGCAATGTTTGACTTATCTAAGATGTTTAACTCATTTCTCAATTTGCAGAATCGTGCCTCATCGAGTGGCTTGGTGAATATGTCGGCAAGCTGGTCCTCTGTCCGCACGTGCTCAAGCACAATGTCGCCCTTTGTCACATGATCCCGAAGGAAATGATGACGGACATCAATGTGCTTGGTCCGTGAGTGTTGGACCGGGTTGCACGCTATCTTCACCGCGCTCTCGTTGTCGCATAGAAGAGGCACATGGTCAAGTTTAAGCCCAAAGTCAAACAGTGACTGTGTCAAGTAAAGCAACTGTGCACAACAACTCCCTGCCGCTATATACTCAGCCTCAGCGGTAGATAGCGCCACGGAGTTCTGTTTCTTTGACGCCCATGACACAAGACACCTACCCAAGAAGTGACATGCCCCGGAAGTGCTTTTGCGATCAATCTTGCACCCGGCATAATCTGAGTCAGAATAGCCTAGGAGCTCAAACCGCGCACCCTTCGGGAACCAAAGACCTATGCTAGGTGTGTGTTTCAGGTATCGAAGTATTCGTTTCACAGCAGTCATATGCATTTCTCTAGGGGAGGCTTGAAATCTAGCGCACATGCACACACTAAACATGATGTCCGGCCTAGATGCAGTCAAGTATAACAAAGCACCAATCATGGAACGATAAAGCTTTTGGTCGACATGTTTACCTTCTTGATTGAGGTCGAGGTGGCAGTTCGTTCCCATTGGTGTCCGGATTGGCTTGCAGTCATCCATGTTGAAGCGCTTGAGCAGGTCGTGGATGTACTTCTCTTGGCACATGAAAGTCCCGGTCTTGAGTTGCTTGATTTGAAATCCCAGGAAGAAGTTCAATTCTCCCATCATCGACATCTCGAACTCTTTGCTCATCATGTCGCTGAACTCTTTGACCAAGGACTCATTTGAGCTACCAAGATGATATCATCCACGAGACTGCAGAGCAGATCTCCATCCACCACCTTAGTGAATAGAGTCGTGTCGACCCTTCCGACTGTGAATCCCTTGCCGATCAGAAAGTCCCTTAGCCTCTCGTACCATGCCCTGGGAGCTTGCTTGAGACCATATAAAGCCTTCGACAGTTTGAACACATGGTCAGGGTAATGAGGATCTTCAAACCCCGGAGGCTGCTCCACATACACTAGCTCTCCAATGTACCCGTTGAGAAAAGCACTCTTTACATCCATTTGTTTGAGGATGATGTTGTGACATGTAGAGAATGCCACAAGCAATCTGATAGCCTCCAGACGAGCCACAGGAGCATAGGTGTCTCCACAGTCAACTCCCTCAATCTGTGTGAAACCCTGGGCGACCAATCTAGCCTTGTTGCGCACCACCACTCCAAGTTCATCTTGCTTATTCTTGAAAACCCACTTGGTGCCAATCACGTTGCAATCGCTTGGTCTTTCCACTAAGGTCCAGACTTTGTTCCTCTCAAAGTTGTTCAGCTCCTCGTGCATAGCATTGATCCGGTCGGGGTCACTAAGAGCCTCTTCCACTTTCTTTGGCTCAAGCTCGACACAAGCGCCGTGTGCTCACGAAGCTTGCCAAAGCATCGACCTCACCGACGCTTAGCTGTCCTTGACCTTGTTTGCACACCTTGAGTCAATTCCCCAATCACTTGATCAGTGAATGATCACGAGCTATGGTGTGATGGGTCTTGATCAACCGAGGTGGTAGCTCTACCGACTCTGATCGCTCAAGTCATGTCGCCTCTGAACGGCTCCACACTTGAGCTGTCTTGAGGCAATGCTCCCCGAGTCTGCATTGGTTCAGGGTGAGAGGTGATGGGCTGTCTCGGTCTCCCTCTGAACCTCTCATGGCCTCACATCACCAGCAGCATCTCCTCCACCGCTCTTGCCAACCGCTCACCGTCCACATCATCCAAGTTCTCATGCTCTCCTTGGCTCCCATTGGATTAAATCGAACTTCACATCGCAGTCTCCTCAATCGACCATTGCTCTCGTTGTACACCTCAAGGAAGACCCTCTGGCTGAGTACCCCAAGAAAACTCCGTGTCCACTCTGCTCTGGAACTTGCCCAAGTACTCCCGCTTCTTCTTGATGTAGACCTTGCAGCCAAAAACTCTGAAGTAAGAGACATTGGGTCGTCTTCCCACTAGCAGCTCGTAGGACGTCTTCTTCAGGAGCTTGTGAAGGTACAGCCTGTTGATGCAGTGACAGGCTGTGTTGACTGCTTCAGCCCAGAACAGATGTGAAGTCTTGTACTCGTCCAACATTGTCCTCGCCATCTCGATGGCGCCCTGTTCTTCCTCTCAACCACCCCATTTTTTGAGGGTGTAGGTAGTGAGCGGTGATCAATCCCTAACTCATCACGAGCACTCAACGAAGTGTTAGTGAACTCCGTTCCATTGTCACTTCTCACCTTCTTGAGGGTACACTCAAAAGCATTTTGGGCTTTCTTTACAAACTTTTGAAAACATCTCCGGTTGGAGTTTTGTCGTAGAAAGAAGACCTGTGTATCGGGAGAAGTCATCAACAATGACCAAGCAATAGAGATTTCCCGATACTCACATAGGTAGTTGGCCCAAAAGATCCATGTGTAAAAGCTCAAGAGGTCGAGATGTAGACATGACATTCTTGGCAGGATGTGAACTTGCCACTTGCTTGCCTACCGACAGAGCCTTTGCATAGCTTGTCTTTCTCGAATGTCACATCTTGCACACCAAGAATCAACTCGTTTTGAAAAGTTTCTTCAAATTTGCCATGCCGACATGCCCAAGATGTCTATGCCAAAGCCAACCAAGAGAGACTTTGGCGACAAGACAAGTCGAGACGGATCTGGCGAGCTCATTAAAGTTCACAAGAAACAAGTTTTCAAAAGCGAAAGCCTTTGAACACAAGTTTTTATTTTGTCCAAAACCAACAAACCCTCAGGTGAGAAATTGCAATGGAACCCCAAATCACATATTTGGGCAACAGAGAGGAGGTTATAGCTCAAAGTTTTCACAAGTAGCACATTATCAATTGAAAGATCTGAAGAAATTGCTACCTTCCCGCTCCAAGAACCTTGCTCTTGCTTCCATCTCCAAAAGTGACCTTGGGGGGAATCTTGCCTTCCTCCCCTAATGAGGTGAACAACCGGGGGTTGCCGGTCATGTGTTGGGTGCACCCACTGTCAATGATCCAATGACACCCTCCACTCCGGTAGTTCACCTGTCATGAGAGAAGATCACTTATGTGACTCGTGGGACCCACAGGAGGTCCCCAGGGTTAGCCTTCAAACCCGAAGCAACACGAGCAAAGCGATCAATCAATGACTTAGGCACCCAAACATGTGCCTTGTGCTCATTCTCAAACTTGAGCCCAACAAATCTAGCGATCATCCTACCACGATCATTTTTCTTGAGCAAGTATTGATCATACAACTCGATATGTGCTCTAGGGAATCTTGGTTGTGGGCGAATGGGAGTGTTGCGGTTTTGGTGCCTAGGTGGATGTGTCCTACCAATGTTGTGCCTAGGAGGTCCATTCGAAATTTCGCCTAGGTGATTGCCAAGTGTTGTGATACCTAGGGCCTTGCCGGTTGTTATGGGATCTAGGACCATATTGCCAAGCACTATTGTTTCTTTCTTCGCCATGTGGAGTTATAGTGCCTAGGAGGTCCTTGCCAAGTGCCGTGCCCATTGTTCATCCTAGAAACATTGTTGCTAGTGTGCAAGTTGTTACCATGCCTCTTCTTGGGAGGAGCCTGATAGTACCCTTGCCTATGGGTAGATGCTCGAGGAACACTTGATTTCTTCCTCCCCTTTGGCTTCTCAGGGGTAAAACCCAAGCCACCCTTTTGGGAAGGTTTTCTTTGTTCCTTGAGCATCTTATCCAAGGCTAGGCTACCCTCATAGCACTTCCCAAGCCCCTTATCAAATTTCTCAAGTTTAGACTTCAACTCAGCATTTTCAATAGCGAGCTCCCTAGCAGCTAGTGCAAATTTACAATTATCAGGTGTACACACTAGTGCATTGCTAGAGGAACTGCTAGAGGTGGAAACTAATCCAGTGCAATTATGGGCAACCTCAGGGCAAGCAAGAGTCAAATCAACAACAGGTGCAATAGCAACAGAAGTAACAGGCATGGCACAAGCAACATCCAAAGCATCAACAGGTGTATCAACTAGTTGAGCAAGAGGCAAAGCAACCAATTCATCATTCTTAGCCAGAAGTGTCTCATGGTTCTCCCTAAGTGTATGATAAGTTGTCATGAGATCATCTAAGGATTCATTTAAAGCATCGCGTTCTTGTTCTAGCACATTGCACTTAGATGACAGATTTTTGTTAGAACCTAGCAAAGTAACATGCTCAGATTCTAAGCTATCACATCTAGAGACAAGGTTTTTGCACTTAGTTTGCAAAGCAATCAAAGTTTTACCAAGCTCTAGGTTCTTTAGTGTCTCATGCTTATAGCGCCACAAGCTTCCCTAAGACGACACGCATGCCTTCAACATCTTCCTCGAGTCGAACCTGAGTCGCCACCTCGCCACTAGGTCGAGCCATCGAGCACTTAGAAGTGCCAGCAGAGTCAGTGAAGCCTTTGCCGATGTAGAGGAAGTAGTGGAAGAAGCCCCATCGTCATCAGAATACCATTCTCGAGCCTCGATGACGGCCGTGAGACATCTTGGAGCAGAGACTGGAGGAGGTGGCACAGACTCAGCTATCGCCATGGTGGCCAACTCTTGATCAGCTGATTCCTCATCTCCAGAAGCAGACGTGTCATTGAGGCATCATCGGTCACCCATTCTCCCACAAAGGCTAACCTCTTGCCTTGTGAGGAGGCGACCCTTGAATCCAGACTTCTGGGGAGTCTTCTTCTTGTTGTCATTGTGCCTCTGCCTCTCGCCATCACCCTTGTCCTTTCCTTTGTCCTTGTACTTGGTGTTTCCCTTCTGAGGACACATTGAAGCGATGTGCCCCTTCTCCTGACACTCATAGTATCGGTATGACGCATGAGTGTTTCGGCTCATCCTCTTCTTGCCTCCATAGCCGTTTCTGCTCATGAATTGGCCAGCTTGCTTCATGAACAGGCCGAAGTGTTGGAAGCCCTCCTCAAGCTCGTTCCAACTCATCTCACCACCGTCCTCGATTGACTTGACTTGAGACCACTGTCTAGATCCACGGCCTTGAGAGCAATCACTTGATTCTTCACTGGGCGGGGAATCCTCATGATCATTAAGGAGCATCATCTCATGAGCGGTGATCTTCTTGAGCAAAGTGTGGGAGCCGACTTCTCCACATCACCACTTGTTGGTGAGATAGGTGATGATGTCCCGATAGTCCTTCTTGGGGAGGATCATGACATTTTCCGCACACTTCATCATTGGCAAGCAGTGTGACCGAGCCCTTAAGCTCGTTAAGGATGGGGTTAAGCCGAGTAAACATAGCATTGACATTTTCATTTGGAAGCATTCTCAGGCGATCAAAACGCTCCTTGACAACCACTAGTCTACCCTCCTTAATGTATTTGAGGTGCCCTCGTGAATCTCAATGAGTGTGATCCATATCTCGTGTGCACTAGTGAGATTGCTAACTCTATCAAAGACCTCCATGCTCAAACCACAAAAGCAGGCGTTCATGGCCTTAGCATCGGTCTCTAGGAGTTTGTTTTGAGCGGGTGTGGCAGTATATTGTTAGTGAGTGTGACACCATGAGGAGACTCTACAACTCTCCAAACATCCATTCCCATTGCACGGAGAAATACTTTCATTCGCAACTTCCAAAAGCTGAAATTAGTGCCACTAAGCAGAGGAATCCTATTGGCGGCTACACTACCCCGTCGGCCATCTCTATGCGGTTAAGCAACTAGAGACCCGTGCTCGATACCACTTGTAAGGATCCTAGGCCGAGAGGGGGTGAATCGCCCTTTTCAAATTTTACTTCTCTCGATTAAGCTTGATTTACTTAGTCAAATTAAGAGTCCAAGCTATCGATTGACCTAGAGTCAAGTTTGGAAGTGATCACAATAATGCTGGCGACTACTAGGAGGCTCGATGGCACTCACATGCAAGTGATCAAGACAATATGCGTAATTAAACAAGTGAGATGAGGAGACGCAAACCGAGGTGTTTATCAAGTTCGTGCTCAACACATGAGCACCTACGTCTCCGATTGAGGAAACTTCTCACAGAGAAATCGGGACTCTCTCGCCCCTAGCCCTCAATCCACTCGCGGTAGCTCTTCACCAACACATGGTAGGCGAGCTCCAAACCTTCACATTGAGGCGAGTTCTCTCCAAGCGAGAGTACTCACACCCACCGCACCGACACACGGCACCGACCACCGACACACGGTGGGTTTCGTCTCAACACATGAGACACCCCAACACATGGAGGATTTGGCTCGACACACGGAAACCGTGGCACCCCGACACACGGAGATGGCCGCCGACACACGGCGGACTTGTGCCTCCAACGGATGGAGCGGATGTAGTCGACGGTTGATGAAGCCCGTGGCGTGACGACGATCTCTCCGTGGCGAAGTCCCAAGAGCACAAGATCGAGATCGTCTCTCACCACTACCCCTTCTCACTCCCCATGAAAACTAGGGCAACAACGCCATGGGAGATGGGGCAAACCTTGAAGATGATGGGAGGAGGTAGGGATCACCTTCTTCTTCTCCTTCCTCTCTTCTTCTCCCTCTCAATCTCTCAAGCACATGGAACCCTAGGTGGAGGTGGGTGCCATGGGATGAGCTCTCATGGGTGGCTAAGGCAAGGGTGGTCGCTAATGATGGCTCTCTCAATTTTACCCCGTACACTAAGCCCCTATTTATAGGCCCAAGGCGGAACCCTAGAAATGGACGGCTCAGATTAAATCGCGAGTTTCAGATCACTCGGTCGGACGCCGTCCGGTTCCCGTCGGACGCCGTCCGACAGTGGGTCTTGCCAGAATTTGTGCTTCGTCGGACGCCGTCCGGTGGTTTACCGGATCGTTCGGCGAGGCCGCCAGCGTGGAACAGGCGCCCGCCAGTGTTCGGTCTCTGGTTTAGCCGTCATCGGACGCGTCCGTAAACTATCGGACGCGTCCGGCAGTGAGGGTGGCCCGTCGGGACGCTTACGACGCCGTCCAAGATCCTCGCGCTCAAATTTCTTCTTCACCGGACGCCGTCCGGTTCTGATCGGACGCCGTCCGACAGGGACTGTGCGTTTGGGACTTAGCCAAATTTCGAGCTCACTCGTTGGGAACCCTTGCTGTCGGACCCCGTCGAAGACAGCGGTCGGACGCCGTCCGGCGGTGGGTGTGAATTTGGGACTTAGGTAGAATTTGGCTTGGGCTCACCGGACGCCGTCCGATTACCGACGGACGCCGTCCGGTGGGGCTGAAATTTTTCCCACTCGAGTTTTGGCTATACCAACCGCTGACGTCACACCTAGGGTTGTTGGCCTATCTTGTCGACTTGTGGAATCGGCGGGAGGTTTCGCGCCTAACAAATATCTGGCTTTGAACTTGGCGGCTACGAAAACCCTGGACAGCTGTACTCCCCCGAACTCTCTCGAACCCTGGACACCTGGCATCTCTAGAACCCGCTCGAACTCACTCAGATGGACTGGAACTTGTGCTCAGTGGGACCTACAACCAGAGAGATGATCTTGCAGACATCAATGGGCCGGATGGGCCAGAAGCAGACACGCACACAAGAAAAATAGAAGAACTAGAAAATAAGATCCTTAGCCTTGATGCGATCCGTCGAGGCCCAGTTGGCATCAATTACCAAAACATTAAGCCCAAGGGAGGCTTGATCTTACAATCTCCCCCTTTTTGGTAATTGATGACAACACCTGCAAATCCAACATGACCAGGCAAACAAAATACAATCTACGGTGCAATGGGTTGGTTCGTAAACATTGCACGCCATTGAACACATACAAGATACTAGGCCAATTAATAGAGTGTAATGTATGTGAGACTAGAGCTCCCCCTAAATTAATGCATGCCACTTGAAAATTCATCACATTTCATGGAGCAAAGCATCTCCATCCAAATCTCTATCCTAGGAGCTCTAAACCTACCACTTGTAACCAAAATCAAATCAATTTTCCCCAAGCATCGAAAACATGTACATGGATTTGCTATTATTTCTCCCCCTTTGTCATCAATGACCAGAAAGTAGCAAAACAAGGGAGTGAGAACTAATTAAGCACTTTGGAAGTTATACTAGTGCAAACACGCCGATAAGTTCATCACACTCAAAATCTAGCCATCTCAAGGTCACAATGTCACAAGATCAATTAGAGCCAAATTGGTAGATGTGTAATTCAAGTTATTATGACCTAGAGCAAATATAAGATGAACAATAGCTAGAAGTATCAAGAGTTGCTCTAAAATTCAAAGGGAGACACATGATGCACCATAGCACTAGAAGATGCACTCCAAGCTACACTGTCTATCACCAAGCCTATTTGAGACTAAAACATTTTGGTTGAGCTCATTATTGAAAAGTTTCACATTTTTCATCTTGAATTTTCTCAAATTTACTATGTCTCAAACCATAGGCGACGCCACCCAGCATGACACTGAAGATGAGCGTCTCGGTCATCCAAAGCTCCCCCTAAGTTCATGCCTAGTGCAATGGCAAGCTATCTCATCGAGGAGTCATTGGTGAGACATGCTTAATCATATTTTCGCACATTTTGCAAGTATGGCTCAACATTTTCTCAAAATTGCTCAATTCAGCGAAGTATAGACATGTGCAAAATGGAAGAACACAATCTAGGCTTAGAAGCACATGATCAACCAAAGAGTTTAGAGCAATCAAATGAGACTAGAAGCTATAGCCCTCCTAACACAAGCTCATGGCTTTCAATTGCATGATATATTGAGTTAAGCACAGGTTGAGCTAGTAACAAGGTAAACACATGCTATAACTATCAATTTCATGTGATGAACATATAGGCAATGAACAACATCCAGTATAACAAGCAAAGCACCTAAATGCTCAAACTGGCTTAAAAGATTTGCAATGAATGACATAGCCACGCGATCAACTCAGGCAATGTTTGACTTATCTAAGATGTTTAACTCATTTCTCAATTTGCAGAATCGTGCCTCATGCTTATCAGCGAAAGCCTCTCTGTAGCGTGCCTGCATTGAAGTGAAGATAATCGAGTTAGAATATATGATTGTATACGAACTAATTGATATATTATTGCGTACCTCTCATTGCTTGCGACTCTGAGGTCTGAGGACCGAAGGAGCCATCCTTTTTCTGGGAGGTGTGGCCCCTCCGAAACACCGACAGCCAAGACGGAAGCTGGCCAGTCGTGGCGCCCTGCATCGTACAAGTGGAGTGTCGATATATTCCTAATAACTAGAAACGTAACAAGATCGAAATAGTGAAGGAATAGCATTACCATCCTTTTTCTCAGCTGAGTGAACGACGACTTGCCGGTCGTCGTTTCGCTCGTCATTGTTGCTCAGTTCTTCTTGGCCTTCAAGGACTTTTCCTTGAACGCCTCGCTGGCCCAGTGCTGCGACAGGGCCTCCTAGGCATCCGGGGCGTTCGACACCCAGTCTGGTCGAACCTACGCGTACTCTTGAGCCTCGAGGTACAGCTTGCGTGCGTTGGCCTGGGTGATCTTCTCGCCCTTCACAATCCTGAGATGACAAGACAAAAGTAAATTATTCATATTGAAACCATATGCGGCAAAAAGACAGAAGAAAGAAATGAATACCTGTGGAAATCCTGAACGGCAGTGACCCGTGCACTCGACATCAGATCCTGCACCTTCTGCTTCGCGTTCCTATCAATGACAGAATTGATGTCGTCCTCCTCCAAACCCGGACGTGGATGATACCTAAGCTGAAAAGAAATAAATCCAAATGAACATTAGTTGTCAATCGTCTGTGATATGTAAAAAACAAAATTGATCGAACTCACCCAGAACTCCCGCCTTATCTCCTCGGCGGCGGTGCTGTCCCCATGAGGTGCCACATTGTAATCATCCCAAGAGTAAGCGGGATGTTGTGCCCCCTCCTCTCCTACCATGCCAGGATAGTACTGGCGCACGAGGATGACAAGTGCGTTAGCTGGCTGGGTATCCGCTTTGTTGGGGTGGACACAGGATAAATTGCTACAGAAAATAAAAGTAAGTTAGTAGATTTAATTGACAACAAATTAAAGAATTAGGATACCATCAACTTAGAAGTATGTATCGTCTAGATCGAGAGGATCATCGCTAGGCTCGTCGTCCTCCCCTTCTTGTTGTGTTTGCTGAGTTTGCTGGTTGGGTGGATTTACTTCTTCATTTACATCATCATCTATTGTGACTACAAGGTTATCTAAGCCATTCCCAATATCAATCATCACATTGCCATTCGTGCGTTGCTCTTGTACTGGTTGGTCATAATCATCGGACGTCAGGGTAGCCAATCTTTCGGGCCTTCGAATTTTGTACACAACCCACCATGACCGAAGGTCTTCCTCGCCGCGTTTAGTACTACCTTTCATTGCTTTACGACATGGATAAGGCAGGTAGTACACTTGCTCAGCCTGGTTAGGAAGGATGAACGGATCGTACCCTCCATGAAGGCGGGACATGCTAACTTGCCATGCGTACTCCGTCCTGAGAACATTTCGTACACCAGGAAATCATGAATGGACCACATAAAAGCAGCCCTCATGTGAAAATTGGTATTCATCTTCCTATCGTACGTGATTGCTCCATCCTCCCATAACTCTTTCAGCTCTTCGACCAAAGGTCGCAGGAAAAAATCCAGATTCTTTCCAGGATTCTTTGGACCAGGCACTATGACAGATAGAAACATGAATTCCTCTTTCATTAAATGTGACGGCGGAAGATTCAGAGGCATAGTGAACACTGGCCAACAGGAATACGACGCAGCGATCATATTGAAAGGGGTGAACCTATCGATGGCAATCGCTAGACGCACATTTCTCGGATCAGCTGCAAAGTCCGGATATTTCTGATCGAAGTTCTTCCACGCATCCCCATCTGACGGATGTATCATCAAGTCGCCCCTCGGCCTTTTACCCTCCTTATGCCACCTCATCTGTTCCGCCGTCTCTTCGGTCATGAAACACCGTTCTAAACGTTTCGTCAGCGGGAAGTAGCGGAGAACTTTCCTCGCCACACTAGTCTGCCTCTTGTTTCCTTCAGCGTCCTCTACCTCGACATATCTTGACTCACCACATTTATCACAAGACTGTTTACCCGCATCATTTTTGTAATACAGCATACAATGGTTCGGACAATAGTGTATCTTCTCATATGGCATTTCAAGACCACCTATCAGTTTCTTACACTCGTACCAACTGGAAGGCATCTTGTGGCCTTCCGGAAGGACATCGGACCACAACGATATGAGTTCGTCGAAACAGTTGATAGAGAAATTGTATTTGGACTTAATTGCTAACATACGAGCCACAACAGACAAGAGGGCCACCGTTGTGCAATCGTGCAGAGGTTGTTTTGCAGACTCAAGAAGCTCCATGAAGTTAGACAACGTTGTGGGTGGCTCAGCGTCCGAAAAATTATGACCGAAGTCATCCATCATATCATTCACCTGATCAATCTCATCGAAACCTTCGTCGGTTGGGGTGGCGGTGGTGGTGCCTCCGCCCAACGACTCTCCCCATGATAGACCCATCGACGGTACTCGGCCTTGTATCCATGCGTATACAGGTCTATCTCCATCTGAGCGCGGGTTCTTTTCTTACAGTTCCCGCAATCAACACATGGACAAGTTACCCAGATGTTTTCGTTTACAGCATCCTGAAAAGCACGATTCAGGAATATCTCGGTCTTGTCGTACCATTCATCCGAGTGGTGTCCGTTCCGTTGCCATCCTTCGTACATCCAACTCCTGTCTTCTTCCATCTGAGTTGCCAGCCATCGTCGCACATGAGGGGTTTACATTAGGCTTTGGAAGGCTTTTAAACCCACCTACGAACGACCGCTCGAGCACACGTTGCGTTGCAGTACTGGGGGTTCGAGACGAGATTTCAGCAGCATAACCCTAGGGGTTCTCCTAGTGCAACGATGGCCAGAGAGCCGACAAAAACTCCCAAGCACTTATGTTATGCACAGGCAGTGTTTTCCTAAACGCTAAACGCCAATTAGTCGGTCACCCACCGTTTAGCTAGATAAACGGGCTAAACGGCCGTTTAAACGGTTTAAACGGTGTTTAAACAGACTAAATGGTTGTTTAAACATAAACGGTTGACCACCGTGTAGCATTTAAACGGTGTTTAAACGGGCTAAACGAAAGTTTAGGCGAACAGTGTGCATAGGAGAACCTCTTAGGGTCATGCCGTCGAAAGCCTCATCTCGAAGCCCCCGGTACCACAACGCGACGTGTACTCGAGCGATCGTCAGTAGGTACATCCTTTGGGGCGCCCATAAGGCTCCATGGACAATTCGAAGCGCGTGTCACATCTCGTATTAGAACACAGCGAATCACCGTCCGTGTTCCATACGAGATGTGCCGTTTCCGAACGGGAGACATACGGCTATAGGTAACATCCGCTAAACTTATCCACGGACGCTAGCTAATCACACGACAAACAGATTAATAAATTTTTTTAATACATTTTCTACTATTTTTAAATTATTAAATATATTTCAGACTATTTTTCTAAATTTTTAAATATATTAATACTATTTTTTTTAAAATATTTATTATTTTAAAAGTTTAATTAATGTTAATAATAACTAAGTTATAATTAGTCTCGACTAACCATTATTGGACGTCGACACTACACTGCCATCGTTTAAAAAAAAAAGCCCGCAAAAGTACCTCGATGTCGTTGTAGAAGACGATGGGGTGGGTGGCATGAGACTAGGGTAACTTGGTGGCCAAAGGTGGAAAGCAGCCTTGAGGTGGGGCAATGGTGGAGATGGGACGGTCGGGCGCAGGGGGTGGGTAGCGGCGTGGCGGCAGTATGACGCTGACGTGGCGCGTGGTGTGTGTGTCAGAAGCTGGGGCGACATGGCGACGGCGGCGGCGTGTGTAGGTGGCTCGGCAAGGTGGCGTGTGTCGGGCAACGGAGGCGTGTGGCGCGGCGATCAGAGTGGAGCTCGGGACTTGGCAAAAATGCCAAGTCCCGAGCCTTAGGGCGTATTCTAAACAGGCTCAGAATCGACGGCCCGCACCAAACCGTCGACACTATGCGTAACGGTGCCTGTATCGACGGCTTGAGTCCAGCCGTCGATACTATGCATAACGGCTAGCTTGTGTCGACGACCATTTTTCAGCCGTCGATGATCGAGCAACTGTTTCGACAGCTTTGGAGCTATCCGTCGATACTCTCGTCGTGCATACCTGTATCGACGACCACATAAAAAGCCGTCGAGAGTATCTGTGCCGAGGGCAACTGTTGACTACCGTCGAGGTACCTGCTTTGTATCGACGGCTTATGCCTAAACCGTCGAGAGAGTCTTTAGTCTCGAGGCGACCACTGGGGTTTAATCGGTCAAACGACTCTATTTGAATTTTTAAAAATTTGAAAAAAAAACATTTGAAATCATCACACCACACCTTGATGTTTCCTACATAAAATTACAAGTATAGAAAAAAATCAAAAAATTTAAAGCTAACATGGCGAGGACTCCTTTGTAAATCGAAGATCTTTGGAGAATTTACAGTGAACGTTTACTATTTCATCGTTTCAATGATCAATAAACATGTATTTGAATTTTATAGTATAGCAAAAAACATATCATCGCACACGACATTCATAGTATTTAAGTAATTACCATAACAAAACTCAAAGAAATTTGAAACGAAATTTAAATCACAATAAAACTAAAAAAATCACAAATTAAATTGTTTTCAAACTACATAGTTTCGACTGCTAGGCCGTGGCCGTCGAAACAACCTCTCCGATGCACCGTATGTCGACGGTTTAACGGAAAGCCGTCGAGAGATGCAGACGCCGTTATGGCACGGTTGGTTCCATGGGCATCCTCAAGTCGTCTCGGCAAGACGGATATATACCGTCGAGAGAGACCCAAGTGCTTGCTCTGTGTCGACCGTTATGTTCTAGCCGTCGATACTAGGCAACTAGTATCGACGATTACGTTTTGGCCGTCGAGACATAAATTGGCAGTCGACTCTGCGAGCGATTCCTGTAGTGAGTACAAAGCCCGGTTCCTGCCTCCACCCGGCCACGTGACACTTTTTTGCCCCCGCTACGGCCACGTCACTCGGTTTATTTTGGCCCGTTGGATCGAGCAGCGGCGTCAATCCAGTGGCCAACAGCTACCCGTCCAGCAGTTTTTACAAAAAAAGCCCTTACAATTATTCGTACTTAACCCGCCGTCCATGTGGTTGTTTGAGCCACACCCACCGGCGGTTTCAGAAAAGTCCCCTGCCTTTTCTAATTTACATCTACGTCCTGCCCAGCCTCCATTCCAACCCAACCCTACCCCGCTCTCCCTCGATCTCTCCAGCCGCCGCCTCGCCTCCTTCCTAATCTCATCCCCATCGTCCTCTTCGCCTCCTCCGCCTCAGCCCCACGGCCCCCAGCCTCACCGCCGGTAGCACCAGCGGCTTCCGCATGATTCGCGCCACCCACGGCGTCGCCGCAGGGGCCTGCCACTTAGAGGTCAAGGCCGCGCACCTCCAACTCCCACCCTCTCTCTCTCGATGCCCTCGTGGCCCTGCTCGATGGTCTCGGAGAGGGAGCTGGGCGCCTCCATGTTGTCCTCTGGCCGCCGTCCTCCCGTTGATCCCCGCGTTCACCTTGCTGCTGCTATTGGTCTTGGGTGTCCTTTGCAGCGCCCGGTTGAGGTCCGCCTCCGTCGCCGCCCACACCATGCGGTTAGCCTCGCTGCCCTTCCGGCTCTCCTGCGTCGTCTTATCCTTCACACACACGGCGTGCAGCGAGGCGAGGGCGGCCTGGAAGCAGCGGCTTGCGACCCGGCGCACGCCGTGGCTGCACACGCGGCATGTATCCTGCCGGGCCAGGCGCGCGCGTGGTGAGGCCGGCGAGGCGCGGACGGGAGCGTGGGGCGGCCGGCAAGGCGCAGCGGGCCCGTGTGGCCAAGATGGCAACCCCAACGAAAACAAACAGGCGGCGTAACCTGTGAGGTGAGGCAGGTCCATGTGGCAAGCCTAGCAAGGCTTCCCGGCGCGGCACCTCAGCCCGCGCCTCCCTCCTGCCTCCACCGCTCGCGCCCCAACTGGGGCCGCCGCGGGGGCTGGTCGCCGTCCCCTTTATTCTCTTCCCTTCGCGCCGCCGGCTTCCCCCGTCCAAGTTGGGTCGCCGCCGCCGTCCTCTTCCCGACCCGGTGACTGCCTGCGTCGTACAACCGCCCCCCTTCTCGCGCCTCAACCCATCCCCGCCCACCCGCAGCTAACCAAGCCGCTCCTCCTCCCTCGCGGCGCTGCCTCACCGTGTGTCGGATCCACCACAGTGTTAGCCTATAGCCGCCTCCTCTCCGGTGCTTCGTACCACAGTATTTCTTCTCATTCTCATCTCTCTTTCTTTTCTCTCTTTCTCTCATCTCTCTTTCTTTTCTCTCTTTCTCTCATCTCTCTTGAATTTCTACCATGTTTTATCTTTCCTACCATTCTTTTAGTACATTGATGTTCACAACTGCATTAGATGTTATTTGTATGTACCTTTCACTTCTCATATTGATGGTGCCTACTAGAGTATTTTTAAGACATTTTTATACCTGCTTATGCACACACCGGTTGACATCTACAAGCACTAGGGCAAAAATTATTGCTTTGGCTCACCGAGTTTCTCTATAGGGATCTTAAGCAAAAGAAAATAAATTTACTAGCATGTACCTTCATTTCTCATCAAGGCTGTAGCTGTCATCGATGAGCAGCATTTGTGATCAGTACATGGTAAAAAAAAACTGAGGGTGCAATAGCTGTCATCAAGAGGATTTCTGTTTCCCAGTAGTGGTACCTGTCAGCCTGTAGTCTACAAAACAAGCTGGTTATTAGTCTAAACATTTGTACACATTTATCTGACAGATTGGAGAGGCTCAAAAGATTGTTGCAATTTGGTTTTAGATATTCGAGAAGAAACACTGGGATCATCAACATGTTTAGTTTGTAAAAAAGCAATAAATTTGCAGCTATAGATTTAATTTAATTTTAGGCCTAGAATAATGCTCTTGGATAGGTAGATCTGACCCCTAGCCAACCACCATCGCTGCTATGTTATAAAGATGCACAGCAAGTCATTAGAGAAAGGGAAAACTGTAATCAAAAGATATAAGGAAACAGTCATGGTTCTGAGATCTATTTGTTGATACACCTATACTATGTCTTAGATCTCAAATTGCTTAGTTATACACCTAGGTGCATGTGCTTCGGTAGTTATATTTGATTGTTCATTGGAGAAGCTACATCATGTGTACTAAACAGACTATAGATATTGATTAGTATGTGTGAATGCACTGAGATTCTTAATTGTGGATAGGATTTCATGCCATATTATGTAGGTGCTGCTGATTACCATAATCTTAGCTTTATTGATATACTCTGTTTTGTACCTACAGACTCAGTTAATACAAGTGGTCATCATGGTTGAGTTGACAGGTGAAGGTATATCAATACTTTTTTACGACTAGAGCGTTCCACTTTGGGATTTTCCACCATTTTCTTCTTTTGCTATTTTGATTCAAAGAATATGCAACAATGTAAAACTGAGCTGATCTATATTTTTCCTTTAGATCATCACTTCTGAGTCTTCTACAGATAATTACAGATTTATTATTATTACGTATGGGTCATTATCTCTTTTAATTATAGGTACCACATGACTGAGATTTATGAATCATCATGTTATAGATTCGCTTAAAAATTCGTTCACAACTTATCAAAATGCTAGGTTAACCACTAATAACGGGATGGTCATATGCTTTAATGAGGAAGCATTGTTGTTTATGTTCTCTGCTTAGCCAACAGGTTTCCTGCTATACATCGAATATTACTATGCTATCAATACTCTTACATTGTATTGCCATGATTTTCTTTTTCAAGGAATTGACATGTTATTTGTGCCATTTTACTGGCTGCTTATTCAACCACCATAATTGACCTCCGAACCGGCGGGCCCAGCCATGGGCCCGCTTATTCAACTAGTATGATACAAAACCGATGTATATATACAGATTGTTTGGACCACGATGGGGGTGGATGTGAGAGAGATGTGTGGGAGCATGGATGTGCATGGAGGACGCGAGCGATGCATAGACATGGAGGCACGGATACTGTATGTTTCTATTGGGCTAGACCTCTTAATTTTTTCAAAAAGTAATGCTTTCGAACTTTATAAATAAATAAACATTGTAAGTTCGATCGTAATTTTTTCAAAAAAATGTTTTCGAACTTTATTAATAAATAAATAAACATTGTAAGCTCCATTGCAATTTTTTCAAAAAGAAATGTTTGCGAACTTTATTATAAATAAATGGAAAAAGTCTACTTACCCCCTGAACTATGGCCTTGGCACACATAACCCCTTGATGTTTAAAATCGTCTAACCAGCCTCATAAACTATTAAAACCAGTACATTTAAACCCCCATGAGTGGTATTGAGGGTGGTTTTGCCATCGGAGCAGTCTACGTGGCTCATGACGTGGCATTTCAATTACAAAAAATATTACACAAATAAAAAATAACATATGGCCCACATGTCATCAATACATATAGCTTTTCAATTTATTTAAAATCTATTTCAATATGGGACCTACATGTCACTCTCTTCTCTCATTTCTTCTTCCTCTTCCCCTGCCTTTCCCTCCCCTCCCCGTTACCTCCCTCCTTCTTCCTCCCCGGCTGCTAGGCCTCCTATCTCCCTAGGCACTCGGCGGCGGTGGTGGCCTAGGCCTTATAATCTCCGAACAACATTTAAAGTGCCTTCTGCTTGTGCCAGTGCAGTTCTGCACCTCAGCCATTATGGGGTGTGGTTTCATGAAGATATCTGTCTCAATAGTACTTAACAACATCTGCGCTATACATTTTGAATCCACATTGCTGTTAATGTTGCGTACCAACTCCACCGTACAAGTGTGTGGCTCGTACCTACTGATAATTATGAAATGTTGCTTATGTTTTGGGCGATGTGCCCGAACATGAAATGAGCACTGCGGCTTCTTTACGCACTTCACCTCGTACACAGCGGGCCCGGATCGTGCCACGGAGTGCTCGCGCCGTATGATGACACCAAAGTTGCTGATAAAGTGTATTACCTCATCCTTCGTGCTAAACTCTTGACCCACTGCTATGTCACTGTGCATATACCCCATTTGGAAATATTGAAGTGATCACCGATCACCTAATTCGAAGCATCCAGAGCGCGATAATACGTTATGGCAGGCATCAGGTCCTCTTCTTCCACATCGTTTTCACCCCCTTCATAAATATCTTCCCCTATAGTCTGTGAATCTATCTCTCCCTCCTCCACTACGATATCCGGCTCCGTATCCATGGATAGTGCCTCGACACCCGTCGTGATACTACCCATTGGGTCCTCCACATACCCTTCTAGCACAGTTTCCTGTGCATTCTCTTGTACAATGTTGCTAGGCCCGGCCTTGGATTCTCTTGCCTCAGGCAGCACGTACACGTCTAATTGGTACCTCTTTTCTATTGCCTTATTCACATAGTACGTCCAAGCAGCCCTACTTCTCAGTGGCCACAGGTTGTACACGTATATCAAACTATTTGGAACCTGACATGGCCTAACACCATCTATAACAAGTTTGTATTCCTGACGGTTTATACGGAGCTTTCGAGCTATAACCCTCGTCAACATTGCCAACTCTATTGGTAATGTTACTGTGATCTGTAAATGGCTGCATGTGTGCATGCTTACAAAATTCCGTTGCATTGGTGCGGGTGCATCTCCGTAAAAAATATGTAGTGGTGTCTTCATTTACGTCTGTAACATGCCTATGTTTATTCATATTAACATGAAATATATGTTTCTTTACATTTAACTATTATTTTGAATATTAGATAAAATGTTAGCTTAAGTGTTTAATACGCAATATATGTAATTAAGTGCTGAACATAGAATATAGCAACTCCACTAATTATTAACTATAATGTCGCTAACATACGTACAATTAAATTACTAATTTCCATGCTAATTATAGATTAATTTATGCATTTTGTTTAATTAAGCTAACAAATAATTACTATATGAAAAAATATAGTCACTGTTTTTTACTATGCACACTACCGTTAATTTGTCGCTAATTATATATTAATTTCCGCAATACGTGCAATTAAAATTTAAACATTTATATTACTAGCTATAAATAAGTCACTAATTTCCATTACAATTGTACACTATTTTCTCTCCTTACCTAACTAATTAATCAGTAATCCTAATTTAAGTTAAGTTAACAAAACATGTTTATGTTAAGTATAAAAGTAATGCATATCTGACGGTTAGAAGGTCGGTTCAAACTTCCTGAAAGAATTAATACATGCGTAAATTAGACATAATATACGAAATTAAGTGGTTAAGTACTGAAGTTGCAGTGCATTTGTTTGTTACCTTGATAAATCTGGTGCATGCGCTACTGCTCTACAGTGCTGGTGCGTGGAAGGGTGCGATGCAAAATTAAGAAAGAATGTGAATCAAGAGCTAACTAGCTTGTGGTGTTGGTGGTTAGATTAATTAATTAGTGTGAACCTATGTCTTTTGGCTATTAACATACTATGCCAACATCAGTATATATAATCCTTGAGAGATAGCCCTCACATGCCAAGATTAGCATACCGTGTATAATATACGTACAATACTATTAGCTTAACTGCTGCATATACCTGCTGCAATAACACTAATTAAGTACTAATTATTAGCTCTCGCCGTTCCGTACAGGGTCGGTATCAATTCCGAAATTTTGTTAACAAGTGATCAAATTTAAAGTCCAAAAAACTTTCCCTCAGGCTGAAAGCGAAAAATGAAAGCGAAGTCTCACTCTTGTTACCTGAACTGAAAGCGAAGACTTAAAGCAAATTTTGTGATGAAGTCTACCTCTTGAGCTTTCGCAACGAAGAATGAAAGCGAAGGCTTCCGTGGGGCAGCAACATATGTAGCCTGAAATTTATTATCACTGTGACATCTAAACTCATTTAATTAGCATAAATCATATGATTACTATTCCTGTTAAGCACCTCTGCATTGCTGCTTCATTCTACTCCACATATTTTGTCACTATTTTATCGGTGCAGAATTATTTTATTCAAAATACGACACTATTTTGTCGGTGCATGCTAATTAGCAATTAATCGGGTACGTATTTCTGTGCAGCTCCGGCCTGCAGGTCTCGCTGCCATTCTTGTAATTTCTTTTACAAATAGATTATTTTATTAATTGCCATTTAACTATTGATTATTTCAGCAAATTTTCCTCGACATGTGCTGGGCGCTGGCAGCAAGCCTGTTGACTGTCTCTGGAAGAAACGAGAAGAGAGACGTGTTGTCTGCATGAGCAAGCAACCTGCCGTCGGTCGAAGAGGCCCTCTTCGCAACCCTCTTCGTGTTGCCAAGCAGGGTTTTTTATTTCATTTTCATCTTCGAAACCACCGTCGTCGGACCAAGAAATCGGTAAAAACTATCAAAAATTGTGAGAAAAAATTGACATGACATTTGCTAATTTTAAGATATTTGAAGTATAGAGAACACATGGTAATTACTATTTGACTATTTGTACATATAAGTCCATAAATATGTATATCGCAACAAATTTTACATCAACTCGATAATCACACGTATCAATGTTTAGATTTACCGTCAGACTGTTACTGTTGAATAAATGATTTTGAGGGTTTTTGTCATTTCATGTGACCATTACTGTTGAATATATGATTGTGAGGGTATTTTGATCATTTCGTGTGACCACCACCGTTGAATCAATAAATGTGAGGGTATTTTTGTCTGTTTACCCTCCAATGGACATCCTAGTCCTGCCTACAACATATGTAGGCAGCCTGGCTTGTTTCTTTAGCAAATAAACTACCGCTACAAAAAAACATCATTTTTGTGATAAATCTTGTAACCATTTTTGCAGAATTTTTATTGGTTATTATTTGTTACCTTATAGTGTTAAGTTACACTTTGATGGCCTTTACAAACCCTCTGTCAAGCTTACAACTATTTTCGGCTTAAAAACTACTGGTAATACGAATATGTCGTAAATGAGTATGAAAAAGGTGTTAATTTTAAATTTTGCTTCAAACAAACATTTCAAAAAGTCCATGCCATTTTTAATCAAGAATTTTTATAGATTTTTAAAATTTGAATTCAAAATTTTGAATTCTATTAGATAAAAACTGCCTATCGAACCGCGGTTTTTGACGATTTTTACCGGTCCTTGGAACCATGGAGGCGAAACCAGCTAAACTGCTTCTGCATTTTTTATTCCTAAAAAAAACTCCTACAATTTTTTTAGGTGAGCGCCAGGCGTCGGACGTCCGGACGGACACGCGCGCTCCGGACCAGCGTCATCCGTCCGATCGCCAGCACCGCGCGTATCCGACGCAGCCCCACGCATGCAATAGATGCCACCTCGAGTTGTTATTCGTGCAGTTAATCAAAATTTCAATTAAACTTCTGATTTTTGTATAAAATTCAAACAGTGTTTAAAATGTGTGGGATAAATTTCATAATTCTTCTAAAATTGAGAGCACCCCATTTTAAATACTTTTAAATTTTTTTGATTTTTTTGATTTTTTTTTATGTGAACCTAGAAAGAGACACCTATGAAACTTACACCTATAGTAGCGAAACTTGGTTGTGTGCTGATGAAATCTGATGAAACTTAGATGTAACCTGATGAAACTTGGATGAAACTTGTTGAAACTTGATAAAACTTGAATACCTGATGAAACTTGGATGAAACCTGTTGAAACTTGATGAAATTTGGATTACAGTTTCAATAAGTGAAACCCAAGTTTAACTAGATAAGTTTGAAGATTTTTATGACAGCATACATCTTGTTTTGTTCGTAAAAATATGAGGAACACGTTTGTGCAAACGGTTTGTGGATTAGAGTACCGGTCAAAATTTATGGCTATTAAAAGAAAAATTGCTTTGTGGGACCCACCTGCATGCTGTTGCAGTTGCCCCCATGCCCTGTATGGGCGCGTGTCGCTGCGGGGGTCCCACGCAAGCGATTGCGCCGGACGTCTGCACGGTAACGTTTTCGATTTTTTTTATAATAAGAATTGCTAGTTTTGGAATAATTTGCGTGGAGTTTGTTTTCTTTTGGGCGCGCTTTCGGAAAGGAAAGGGTGGAGAAATCAGAAAAGGCGGAGGAAGAGGAGGAGACGCATCGTCGTCCCGGATTCCAAGGAAGGAAGAGCAGGCGAGGAGAGAGTAGAGACGCGAATGCGAATCCAGCGGTTGCCACCACCACCATCGCCGCAATGGGATCGTGCTAAATACACCCGCAGCCCGCGCAGGGGAGAAGAACGGGGGATCATCGCCGCCGCCGCCGCCGCCGCCGCCGCCACCACCAGCGACCTGTATACTTCGCACCCTCCCTTCCTTTGCTACTCTAGTTGCTACTCGTTGCGTTCCCTCCGCAAACTCAGCATCGCACGCAACAATTTTCTTCCTTTCTTTCTTTTCTTTCTTTCTTTCTTTCTTTTCTGCTGATAATTCTCAGCGCCATCTCCAAGTTTTCTTCTTTATGTATATATGCGAGCACCCCAAGATTTAGGGCTTCCCGATGTCCAATGCTTGGGGGGGATTCTTTATTGGATCTGTCCATCGTTCTTGATGAGATGATTGAGTTTGCTGTCCATGGCGCCATGCGTGTATGCAGTTCTTGCAAGTAATCATGTACTATGATCTTAAGTTCTCTGCTTTGTTTATCTTGGATGAATGAATCAATCTAATAAGTGTATTCTACGGATTCCTTTTTTGTTCGGTTGGTTTACGACTATAATTTTATTTTCGATTCCCTTGAGCGAGCAACGGGCCTTGGGTTTAACATAGGGGTTTTTGTTGGGTTGTTATTATTCTCTACTTTTTGTCTGCTTTAGCCTTTAGGACGATGTTGAAGTACTGCCCCTTTTAGAATCTTAGGTTCATATCACTCTATTGCTACACTACAGAAAAAGTACCAACCAATGGCATTGTCCACTTCCAGGGTCCATCAACCACCTCTGCCTTTGTTTCTTCTTTCTTTTCCATCCCTTTTATTATTCTATTATTGGTCCATTATCAAGAACTTTTAAACATGCTTGTAGCTACTCATGTTTGACAAATTGACAGCTTAATGATCATTCGTGTGCTGTACATATCAATCTTTTTCTGCGCTATGACAAAAGCTATGTGAATGGCAAGAGTTATTTCTAATTGATTGATTTTACCTGTGCATGTACAAGTTCATCATAGATCGTAATGAGGAACGGGGTGCCTACTCGTTCTTTTAGAGTAGGCGCTCCCATGGAAGGCGCCATCTTCATGTCCAACACCCAGACAAGGGAGCAGTGCTTTCAGCACAACATCTTTGCACTCCCCTTAGAGTATGAACCCTTTGTGAACAATGTCAAGAAAGGGATGCCCTTGTTTCTCTTTGATCACGCCGAGCGTAAACTTTTTGGGGTCTTTGAGGCTGCCTCGGATGGCGGAATGGATATTGACAGATCCGCATTTCAGTCAACTGGGCGCTCGTATCCGGCACAGGTAATCTGCAGCTAATATATATGCCTGAGTGAACATTTTTTGGGGCTAGAAAACTTGAGGAAGTAAATGATCTGGACATCTTGAAACAACATTGTGGATAACAAGTTCCTGCCTGTTTAATATCTATAAGCAGTAATATTTCACAAGTTTAGATTCTGCTTCAGTCTCGTTATATTTCATGACCTCTCATTTTTATTGAGGAAATGGTTTTAAAAAGTTTAGTCGTTTGGTTGTAGGCTTTTTCTGAATGTATGCTGGCATGAGGCATAAGGGATAATGACTTCTCTTATTGTAATTGTAAGTTGACTAAAAAGCAAATGACGCCATCCTACAACTAGGAATTGAACCCTCAGGAGTTAGCAGTGTATATCTGTTGGGTTAATCTTGTACTATTATGAAAGTTGAGATTGTAATGATCCCTCTCCACATCATAATGCATATTACAGTATTGATAGTGTAGAATACTCAAAGTTGTTGCTAGTGTGTTTTGACGTTCACTCATGAGATCAGCTAACAAGTGATATACCTATGAGAAAGCCCTCCTTGACGAGTGGCAGTGACAACTGATTGATTGTGTTAGGTGGAACTATAAATAAAATTTATCATGCAAACATGTTCGAGAAAAGAAGTTCAAATGCAAATAGTATTGGCATGGATTGGATTAAATTGTCATGTGATCATATACTCTTGGTGGGAGTTTTCTTTATCCTTCTATGAAGATTATTAAAAAAAAGTAATATCATGATAGATTAGGTCCAAATGCCTTTATTTTAGATAATTACTTGACAGGTTTGACTGCAAATACATTTGAAAAATGTATAATTTCCTGTCAAGAAATTACAGTTACTACTAGCCACATAGGCAGTGGCTCACGGAAGGACATGAGAAGAGTACGGCACACTGTGTACCTTCTATAAATGTTGATTCTGGGAATTGCTCCTGTTCTTGTGGTTGAGCCCCAGTCACTGTCACTGATTAGAAGTACTATTATGAAATTGTTCATTTGGTTTTGAGCTGCTATTTCCTGCTAGGTTTGCTTCAAAATTGTCTGGAAGTGCAGACCACTCAATGAAGATGAGTTTTCTGGTGCCATAGAAGAGAACTATTACATGCCATTTAAGTTCTACTTCGACCTTTCCTACCATCAGGTTCGATTTATTACACAACTTGATGATTAGATGTCATCAACCTTGCAACTCTGAAAACTTGTTTTTCACTTGCAGGTTGTCCAGCTATATAGGTTGTTTGATGAGAAGAGGGTAGACCGTCCAATTTGCAATTACTCAAAAAGTGATAATCTGGAAAAGGAGCACTCCAGTAGAGGGACACTTGAAAAGGGGAGTTTGACTCCAAATATTTCTCCCTTTCCTGCTGATCAGTCTCGCATTTTAATGCCCTCAGCTTTTCCCAAGATTTCAACTGTTGGAACAAACTACTCTGCTTCTACAAGCATGCACCCCATTGTACCACTTGGGGTTGAGACTGACCCAAATGTGTCAATGCCCATGCAAACTGCGCCTTTTCGAGTCCAAATTTCTCCCGTCCACAGCAGTCATCATGACCAAAGAAAACTAGCATGTCATAGTATTGGGCCTTTTCTAGGTGCTTCAACAGTAGATGGCATTTCAACTGAAGGATCCACCTCTTTCTCTCAAGCAGCTAGATACCAATGTCAGCTGGTTGAAAATCAGTCTTATCCGTTGCGTCAAGGTCTTTTTGAAGAGGCGTTTCCTTATGATTGTCGGCACGATAGCTTGCCTTGTGGATGCATGAACTCAACTGATGGAGTTAGGTTGCCTGCAAATCAGTCATATTCACCCTCTCTTGGCTGTGTAGGCAATAGTTTGCCATCTTCACAATACATAATTCAGGATCTAATTAAAGGAGATGCGAACTTCAGGAGTTCTAATTATCCTCCATTTGCACCTTCATGTCCTCACTTCTCTCTGCCAAATCCAGAAGGTGATGCTATCGGTAACAGAAAGGATCATTATGATATCCGTCGCAGCCAAAACACTTCTGATGCGCATATTCATGCAGCTGAACATCAATGTTTAAGTAATGGAAAAGCCCTAACACCTCCAAGATTAACCCAAGAAGGTATTCCGACACACCCTAAAGTTCCTGAAGTATCAGCAATTGGTCAGCAGAAAGAAAGTTTTCCTGATTACATCATGATCCCTCATTGTCGTGAATACTTTGATGATAAGAGGAAACATATCTTTAATTGTAATGCTTCAGGCTCATCAGGTCTTGGAAATGATTTTAGAGCCCATAAGCAAGATCAACTACATAGAAATCATGGCATTGGAGCTGAGAATAATGCAACTGTTGGTGGTCAGCATAAAAAAAGCAGTGTATTTTCTCGTTTATCACAGAACCGCCAACCACCTTCCAAAGAAATTACTGGCCCTTCACTCAATCAAATGATTGATTCACTTTCTTATGGAACAAAACAAAGGAGCATAGAGAATATGACACTTGCAGATGATGTTGGTAAACAGTGGGTTGACAAGCAGGCCATGGACATACCCTGCCCTCTTGCTGAGCTCAACTTGCCAAGTCTACCAGAAGGAGAAGAAAGCACAGAAGCTCCCTTCTTCAACTTCAAAAGACGCAGAGAAGTGGGAAAGTTGGATGCAAATTTAGGAAAGGAGATTAGTGGGCAAGTGAAGAGAAGAAAGCTCGTGCGTCCTTCGTTTGGAGATGATAGCAATGCTGCTTGTTCTGCTAAAGATGTGCAAGGGGATGGCATAGAGGACGGGAAACATAGAGGACGTGAAGTTGGTACAAACGTGTTGAATATTGACCTAAACAGGCCTGCAACTGAAAAAAGTGATGTAGGGAATGAGGATGGCAGACTTGTATTATGTCCTGCTGACGTCAAGATACAAACAGAGAAAGGCTGTGAAATATGCACGAGCAAGCCAAACTGCTCAAATACAATAGAGGTTATCAACAAACAGGATCCATCATTGGACAATGCCACAACTGCAAAGAAGATTTCACTTGATTTGAATATTGAAAATTTTATTACAATGGACGAATCAAAACTGCAAACAATTTTTGCGGCGTTGCAAGAACTTCGCAAGCTCAAAAGTGTTATGTCCAACAACTCTGAAGAGCCTAAATCAACCACCTGTGGTGAAGACAGCAAAATGAACATGGTAATGAAGTCTGATTGATGGGAACACCAAACCTAGTGTAATACTTGTGCTGTAGCAGCTGGAGGACATGAATTCTCGCCATTCCAATTGGAGCATACAAGTACAAGGCTGAACTGCCACAGTAGCAGCCATTAGTGTCTGGTAGTAGTATCTACAGGGAGGACCATTTCTCTTTACTTTTGTGTTTAGGTGGGAAGGGTAACTGACTCGATAAGCCCTTTTGTTAGTTTGCACTTATATTAGAACTTAAGAATAGGCCCTTTTGTTAAACAAGTTTCAGCGTAGGTCTGTTCTCTTAACGCGTTTCTGAAATCGGGAGACGCTATAGGTTTTACGGTGTAATCGTATTGACTCGTGAAATATTTCTCCCGTTTAGTAATGAATTTTTTTTTTATGCCTAACGTATTGTTTTATGGGCGCGTTATACATGCGGTTCAGGAAAAAAAAACTGATCTTGCAGTTTTGTAGTAGTACTCGTGCAATCAATTATTCGATTGGATGATTGGGTAAAGGCTGCTGACTTACATATAAGGCAACGTACCATGCAGCCAAGCTGAAACAACCCGGGCAGAACAAACTGATAAAATTTACTATTAAACACATAACACGTAGAAAACTTTAACACATAACACATAACACTATTAAATTTACTATTAAACAAGCTGAAGTCAATGGGAAAAATGGATGAAGAAAACTTTACATTTTATAAAAACAATTTATTTATATTGCCTCGTGAAAACCTTCATATAAGAAACTTCTCAAGAAAATTAATGAAGGAAAATACGGCAATATATGATCCTCAAGATCATAAATAAGAGTTTAGAAAGTTCCACTTGAAACCTAAACTTTCTAATGCACATGTCTAGTTAAAACTCCTTCCAAAAACCTCATGAAAAAAATGGACGGAGAAAAAAAGTACATTGCATATACTTTTCTTTAGTAAATAACTTATATGCACTTGCCTTATTAAAAACTCCTCCAAAAACCCATTGGGACAAAATGGATGGAGAAAAGAATACACCGCATATGAATACTTTTATTGTGATATTGCCTTATTAAAACCTTTAAATGAAAAACTTATTAAGGGAAAACAAGTAAAATATATGATCTTCAAGATCATCCAATGGGTTATAGTTCAGAAGTTTTCTCCATCTGAACTCTGCAATAAGTCATCTTATTTCAAATAAGAACTTAGGGAATAAATCTCTCATAAATAATTCACATGACTTCATTTATAACCATTTACTTCATCACCCTCCCAGAGTGTGTGCGGAGCAATTTATGCTATTATATTACCTTTGTATAACCCATTTTCATTTATACAATACAAAATATATTATCTTTTTAGATAATAATAGAGTACCAATTTTACATGACTCCACATATGTCAAACCATTTGTTCTAGCATATTTATTCATTTGGTGTTTTATATAATGCAATACCACTTGGTGGAAGTGACCGTTAGGTCTATCTACATGACTTCATGTCATACCACCATATATCCAATATGAGATTTGACATTATGTGGATTAGACAGATTTTCAAAACCTGTGCATCCTTCTATAGTTATGTCTTGATTCTCCTAAAAAATAGGTCAAAATCTTTCAATATTATGAAGATCACTTTAATGCTAGTCCATTTTCTTAAAATGAAAACTGCATTAATTTACTCAATAATTTTATATCGATTTAATGATCCGGCCTGATGCATTAATGCTCTTAGCATTAATAGTAGGAACTTTATGTCCCAACGACATCTTCAAATTTCACCCCCAAACAAATCTCATGTAACTTGTAGATATAACATATCAAACCTATAAGGTATTGATATTTCATAACTTTTTCTTAGTGATTAAATATCCAACCAAATAGACTGATTTTCATACTTACAACACATGGTTGTATCACTATAGAGCAAAATATAACCATCCTTTTCAAGGGATTTCACTAATTACACCAATTCACTTAATTACTTCCAAAGTATTAGAAGATAGTACGACTCTCTTAACCTTTTGTAAGAGATGCACATTATTAGTGCTTATGTGGAAAAATTTAAAAATCCTGATGTCAATCCATCGGGTCATGATGGGTCATTATCCAACTTCAATGGATAATTGGTGCATTTGACTGGTGCATATTTTCCTTTTAGGAAAATTACTTTCCATTTTAAAATACCATTCTTCCATGAGATACTCTTTCTCAAAAAAAGATATTATCATATTTAGCAAGATATTATTCTTATTTAAGAAAGCTATATTGTATGAGTCTCATGCATATATATGTCACAATTTTCTGTTTCTTTTCACAAGAAACTATGAATCCATCAAAGATATCATTAAGGATTTCCTAAATCCATTTACTGTATATTCTTCATGTCATGTGACAGACTTAACTTATAATAAAATATTTTACATATGAGAATAATAGTCCCTTAAAAAGACATTTGAACCATAGTCTTTATCACCACATTATTTGTGTAATGACCCATTAAGTATTAATCAATTCTAAGAGTTATATCTATCATATGGTTCAACCTCAGTTGCTTTCTAAAGACTCGATATGCACACTTTTCGTGTCATATGACATGCACTATTAATTCCAGACTGTACTTTAGTAACTTTAAAGGTAATTTATTGACGAACTTTTCTCATATTTTTCAATATCATCATTTATAAGGATATCTCAAAATTAACCAGAACTCCGTCATTTCCCAAACAAAGATTCATGTTTGTTCCATACTTTCAGCATTACAACATGCGCACATTATCAAGCTGGAATTGCCATCTCCACGATGATCGTCTCTTAAAGAGTATTATTGTCGGGGATTAAATTACGGCCCATTGCCATGGCCCACTCCCTGACGGCCCTTTCGAACGACCTACGGGGCCCGGCTCCTGGAAGGTTCTATCCGCCCATATGCATCTGCCGCCAACGACTTCTGGTGGTGTGGTGCGTAGTGGCCAAGGAATCGTGTTTGAGTCCATCTCGAGCAGAGAGTTACTGCGATACGTGAAGACCCGGACGTTGGTTTCCCGGATTGGATAAGGAGTCGTGATCCCCAAGATTAGGAGCTTACCTTATCTACCGTAGGTTAAATTTGGCATGTACTGAGTTTGTTACGATCTCGTAGTTAGCCCGGCCCGATATTCCTTGGTAGGTCGGTTTGCTCTGTACTATATAAACCATGCCCCTACGGCGTTTAGGGAGCATCTGGACGACTTAGACGCATCTGGCATCTAAGATTACTTTGTCGCATGCTACTCACCTGTACACTCATAATCTCGCCGAGACTTGTTCGTCTCGCCGAGCCACCTCTTGTATTCATCTCTGATATATAAGAAAGGCTGGACGTAGGGCTATTATCTCTCCCGAGAGGCCTGAACCAGGATAGAAACCCCATCTCTGCTCGTTCGTTGTTCGTGGTTGTTCGGCGTGTCTCCTATCTCCTCTTTGAAGAACCTTGGTTGACTTGGGTCGATATCCCAACCGTCGGCAATTTGGCGCCGTCCGTGGGGACACGCTTGATCGAGCATGTCGAACTCCGTCGGCGATCTGAGAGATACTTCACGAGGCCTCGACTCGGAAGGACGAGATGTCTCATCCCTGTCGATTCAGATCGATCTGTTCGGTCTCGAGCGCTTCGCATCCGGCGGATGTCTCCGCTTACATGGCGAGATAGCCTCAGATCGCACTCCGTCATCGGCAGCGATTACGGAACCGATGATCTTTCTGACGGTTTAGATTTATCGGATTCCAAGGCTATGTCGGTAGATTCTACCTGTGGAGACACAGCGATGACACCGTCTAGCATACCTTCGCGTGGCCCCCGCAGCATTAACATGGCCGATGTAGGAACCTCTGAGGATCCTGCACGGGCTGTGACGGCTGGCGAGGTCGGGCAGATTAACTCTGCTCGGCATCAAGACGAGGCTGCGCAGGCTGCTCGCGAGCAAGACGTCATTCGCCGCAACCTCGGCGATTCCATCAATCCAGACCTTAGCACGGTTTAGCGGCCGGTGCAAGCGGCAGCGTCGCGACCCACCGCTGCATCGACGCTAAGTCTCCGGCGAAGCTTCCCGTTCGGGTCAATTCCCGCGTGGCCGGACTCGGTCGGGCGTAACGCGGATGGTTGAAATTCGGGACCCATAGATCAAAGTCGAAGCGGCTCGAAGCTATAGCGGTCCCAGATCCACCAATCAGTGATCTCGCCCGATGGGGCGTCTTTGTGCGTCTAACCTAGAGCGGTGGTGAAGGCCTAAAGTCTCTAGGAGAAGTCAACAACTCCTCCAGCGTAGCAGCCAAAGCGCCGGAATGATTGGACGACTACGATCGATCGCGTGACCCCGTCACCATCGAAGGATCCTCGTCCATGAGCGAGCTACCGTGGTCGCCGTCGCCGCCAAGTCCTCGTAGTCATCGCGACCACGGGGGCAAGCGCGCGCGATGATCACAGACGGTCCCTCGTGAGGCGCGTCGTCGCCACCACGAGGAAGGGCGTGGTGGATTGTCCGGAGAGAATTTCTCGGGCGAATCATCCGTTCAGCGAGGAGTTCCTCCGCGCAAAGGACCAACGTCTTCTCAAGACTAGGTTACGCGGGAAGGTGGCGGTCGTATGCTTTGGGCTGCGGGGCTTTCTCCGACGAGCCGCCGTGTCGGTGGCCCTCAAAATTCAAGCCGGCGACATGGAGAGGTACAATGGGACTCGTAACCGGAGGAATTCCTTTCCATCACGCCACGGCCATCATGGCGGCGGGGTGACGAGCTCGTTATGGCTAATTATCTCCGATCGTCCTTGAGGGTCTTTGCTCGGACGTGGTATTCAATCGGCGGGGGTTCCATCACTCATGGAACCCGGCTTTGTGGCCTCGATCGCTAATTTCCGGAGGCATTACGCACGTGCAGGCAAGGAGGATGATCTGCACCAGATGATCCGGATGAGCGGGAGACCCTCCGCAACCGTGAAGCGTTTCATTAAGATCCGCAACACGATCCCGAACATCTCGGATGAATCATTGTCTGCGCCTTCAAAAATGGAGTCATGACGAAGCGGCTCACCCAGATCTCGAGATCAACGAGACTGGACCGCCAACGACTGTTCAAGGCGGTGACCGCTATGCTAACGCGCAGAGCGCGTTCGATCTAAAAAGGCGTTCGACAAGGCGGCCGCCCCTTGACTGGTGTGGATGAGAAGAAGAAGAGCAGCAGCAATGTTCCTGGTGACAAGAAGTCCCAGAAGAAGAAGAACAAAGGTGATGCGAACAATACCGTCGCAGATATGGATCGCATACCTCCTCCCAAAGATGGGTAGAAGAAGCCTAACAATAATTACAAGGGCAAAAAGCCTGCTCAGGGAGGCGGACAAGGCAAGAAAGGTCCGAGCGACCGATTTTGCAAGTTCCACCAGCACTACGGGCATGATATACGCCACTGTAGAACTTGGGCTGCAAAGCTCGAAGATTTCTACAACGGCAAGGGCCCAATGCCCACCCTGCCCGAACAAGGTGATGCTTAGGTAAGAATAGCGCCAAACCGGCGATGGTGATCGGGAAGATGATGATGAATATCAAGAGCCAGTGAACCATATCGCCGTCATTTTCGGCGGCTCCTCGGCTTACACCTCTCGGCGACCTCAAAGAAGTCGCTCGGGAGGTCCTAGCGTCGAAAAGGCAAAACCTCGGCTGAATCGATGAAGTGGTGAGGTCCCCATCTCCTTCTCTCGGGAGGATTGCCCCATGGGATGACCAAGCCTCGGCGGCTCCAGCGGTGGTCGCCCGACCATCGAACGCGAGAGTTGGCCGTGTCTTAGTGGACGGCGGGGCGCTTTGGACTTGCTTTACGCTAAAGTCTTGGGCGAGATGCAAATTCCTCGTTCCAAGTGAAGGAAATCGCAATGCCCTTCTACGAATTATTCGGGAGAAGCATCAAGCCGTTAGGCGAGTTGTCACTGCTGTCACCTTCGGCAACCCAAGCAACTTCCGGACAGAATTGATCACTTTCGACGTGGTCGACTTTCCATCGGCGTACAACGCAATCTTGGGCAGGCCATCTCTCGGTAAGTTTATGGCCGTGTCCCACCACGCTTACCATTGCGTGAAGATACCGGGTCCTAACGGTGTGATCACGGTCAAGGGCAACCACAAAGCTGCTCTGGATTGCGACGAGCGGTCCCCGCATACTGGTCGACCAACTTCCGCCGGCATGTCTGAAGTTCCGAGACCAAGTCTGCGACGCCTAGGGTCTCCTTGACCGGGGAGAAACCAAGGAAGTTCATTGTCGCTGATGATACTTCCAAGGCAGTTCACTTGGGGCCAATCGAACCCCAAATAGGAAAGCGAGCTCATTGCCTTCCTCCGAGCTAATGCAGATGTATTCGCTTAGGAGCCATCGACATGCCGGAGTCCCAAGGAGTGTAATCGAGCATAAAGCGGCTGTCCGTGGGACAAAAGCACGTTCGCGGAAGCTTCGTCGCTTTTGAATTCAAGCAGGGATCATCAAAGATCGACAGCAAGCGCTTTCATTCTTTGGGTTCATCCGCGAGGTTGATCACACCAGTGGTTAGCCAACCTGTCATTGTAAAGAAGAAAGGCGGCAAGTGGAGGATGTGTGTCGATCACACGGATCTGAGCAGCTTGTCCTAAGGACAATTTCCAGCTGCCTCGTATTGACCGGTGGTCGATCGATTGACGCCCACTTCGAGTTTTTAGATGCTTACTCGGTTACCACCAAATAAGCATCTCCCCGAGGATGAAGAGAAGCGCCTTCATCACCCCTTTCGGCACTTTACGCAATCGACCATGTCTTTCGGTCTGCGCAATGTTGGTGCCACGTTCCGGTAACAATGGAGAAGACCTTCCCGAGCAATGCGGAAAAACACGGAGGTCTATGTCGGCGACATAGTTGTAAAAACAAGTATGCTCCGGATCATGTAAAAGACACAGCGAGAGACTTTTCATAATCTCACGGGCATCGAATAAAATTAAATCCAGAGAAGTGTACCTTTGGTGTTCGATCTGGAATGTTGCTCGGTTATGTTATTGGCTCGCAAGGTATTTCTGCCAACCCTGAAAAAATCGAAGCCATTGAAAATATGCGGGCTCCAACTACCATAAAGGAAATCTGAGCCTCCTTTGGCGGATCGTTGCTCTAAGCGAGTTTATTTCCGTCAAGGCGAACAGGGCTGCCCTTCTTTAAGGCCCTCGCAAGCACAATGGTTTGAGTGGGACGGAAGAAGCCGATAGATCCTTCCGGGATCGAGCGATACTGTCCAATCCTCCGTCTTGACTACCCGCGGCATGGCGAGCAGCTCTGCTTGTACCTAGGTTACGCCACAAGCGGTGGCGCGGTCTTGACGGTCGAAAGGGAAGGCATCTGGCGACCAATCTATTACGTGGCGAGGTACTTCACGGATCAAAGGGGCGTTACCACGAGGTCGAAGCTCCTCTATGCCTTGCTCATGTCCTCCGTGAAGCTTCGCCACTACTTCCGAGCATCAAATCTGGTCCCGACCACGTTCCCTCGGGAGAAATCCTACGGAACAAGGAATCTAGCGGACGTATAGCCAAGTGGGCAATGGAACTAGCGAGTTTGATCATTATTTGTCGCCCGAATCGCTATTAAGTCACGAGTCCTAAGCGACTTTGTCATTTGAATGGACTTGCCGCCCAAATCGAGGAGCTCCCGAGCAACCCGATGAACCCTCTTGGACCATATTTTTCGATGGCTCGCGACTTTGGAAACTTCGGGGCTGGTTTCGTTCTCATCTCCTCAAGGAGAGCAACTCGATATTCTATCCAACTACACTTTGCGGCGACTAACAACGCCAGAGAGTCGAGGCCCTCCTCGCGGGACTAAGCGTGCAAGTCGCTTGGTGTCCAACGGCTAAGCGTGAAGGGAGATTCACGGTGGTCATCAACCGAGTTAACAAGGAGTATCGATCTGCGATAACTCAATGGCGCGATACTGGTTGAAGTGAGGAAGTTGGAGCGGCATTTTCGATTTTTGAAGTGCTCTTCGTGCCCGAAAGGACAACTTCGGCCGACCAGCTATCCAAGTTTGGATCCTCACGCGAACACGCTCGGCAGGGTGCTCGTCGAGCACCTTCACAAGCCCTCGATCACGTCTCCGGACGAGGCAAGCGAGACAGTGGTCTTTGTCTCCGTTATCGGCAGTGCTGAATTTCGACAACGCCATTTGTCCGATACCTTGCAGATGGGACCCTGCCCGACGACGAAGCCGAGCGTTCCCGGCTTACAAGGCGTGCTGCTTCATACAAGCTTATGGATGGCATCCTTTACCGTAAGGTTGCTCTCGGAGTTCTCTCCAAGTGCATCTCGCAACAGGAGGGTGTGTTCCTTCTTAGGGACATACACGAGGGTGCCTGCGGCAACCACGCCTCCTTCAGAACTCTGGTCGGCAAAGCGTTCGCATGGGCTATTATTGGCCCATCTGCGTTACAAGATGCCGGGACATCGTGACTAAGTGCAAGGCTTGCCAATTTCACGCCCGGAAGACACACAAGCCCGCCCAAGAGCTCCAAACAATCCCCCCATCTTGGCCTTTTTCCACATGGGGTCTGGATCTGCTCGACCCATTCCCTAAGGGGTACAAGGGCTATACACACTTGCTCGTCGCCATAGACACTTTTACAAAGTGGATTGAGGCAGAGCCTGTGTCGTCTCTTCACGCCAAAACGGTTGTTCGCTTTTTCAAAAGCAACGTGGTCACGCGCTTTGGGATTCCCCATAAGCTGATCACGGATAACGGTACCCAGTTCCGAAGCGAGCTATTCCAGGAATACTGCGAACAGCTGGGTACCAAGGTCTGTTTCGCCTCTGTGGCACATCCACAGAGCAATGGAAGCGATCGGCGAGCTAACGGACGGATAGTACAGGTATTAAGCGGCGGGTATTCGCTGCTTTCAGCGAAAGCACAGCAAGGCCTGGGTTGACGAAGTTCCTTCCGTCCTCAGGCGATTCGCTTTCTGACCACCGGCGGCGGGAAACTCCTTTCCAAGCGGTCTATGGTGCGAAGCCATCACGCCGCCGAATCGTACTCGGTTAGCCTCAAGACGAGCTCGGTCAACTTAGTTGACGGCGAGCAAGCGCCTCCTCGATCTCGATCTCCTCGAAGGCACACGCGACCGGGCACAAGTTAGAATGGCGCGCTACCAAAGAAGATCTTCGCCAAGACGCTGCCAAGTCGATTCGACCAAGGGCTTTGAAGGCGGGCGACCTGCGTTCTGCGCCGTGTCCGAACTTGTCCAATGCCAACAAGTTAACTCCTCGTTGGGAGGGCCTATTCTGGTCGTTTCTTACGCTGCGCCGGGGCTATTCGCTTTGGCTATGGAGGGCGGGAGAGGCGACCAGCACTTGGAACATCGACCCCACCGTAAGTTCTTTGTGTAGGTCTTTTACATTTTCTTAGCCCCACGCTTTTTGAAAACTTGGCGCCTTAGTTCGTCCAAGTCTCTCGGGCACCATGTAAAGTTCAATCCAACAGTTAAGTGAATTCTCGCGGCCTCTGCGCCTTTTTCACTTCTTGTCTTCTCAGACTACTTTTTCTCTGGTAACACTTGATGGCTGCCCGGCCTTGCGACCTCTTGGCTCCGCAATCTTAAGGATTGTTCCCTATCCGTATCTGGTTTCAATAAGTTCCTAAACTTCGTGGTTGCGTAACATGGCCTTTCCACCTTGCGGCTAAGTCGCTCTCGTAAGCCCTCCATGGCGAGAGGCACTTATCGCTTCGGCACGACCACTTGGTAAAGCTCGCTCTCGTAAGCCCCCCGCGGCAGAGGCACTTTCCTTGTTCGGTTACTCTCGGAACTGCCTAACTTACGTCAACGAGCAGCCTAAGGAACGAATCGAGCAAGGTACGTGTCGACGGTTGGGATATCGACCCAAGTCAACCAAGGTTCTTCAAAGAGGAGATAGGAGACACGCCGAACAACCACGAACGAAGAACGAGCGAGAGCGGGGTTTTATCCTGGTTCAGGCCTCTCGGGAGAGATAATAGCCCTACGTCCAGCCTTTCTTTATATCAAAGAGGATTACAAGGTGGAACTCGACGAGATCAGCAGGTCTCGGCGAGTAGTATGCGAAAAATCTATCTGCTAAGGGGTCCTAAGCTAGATGCTGAGATGTAAAACTCAATGCCCGGGGATCCTCTAAACGCCGTAGGGGCCCTGTTTATATAGTGCGGAGCAAACCGATCTACCGAGGGAATATCGGGCCGGGCTAACTACGAGATCGTAACGAACTCAGTACATGCCAAGTATATCCCGAGGTAGATAAGGTAAACTCCTAATCTTGGGGATCACGACTCCTAATCCAGTCCGGGAAACCACGTCCGGGTCTTCACGTAGTGCGAGAACTCGCTGTTCGAGTCGGACTCAAACAGGAATCCTAGGCCATTACGCACCGTGCCAGCCATGAAGCTGTTCGGCAGGATGCACATGGGCCTGATAGAACCCTCCCAGGAGCTGGGCCCTGGTAGGCTGTTCGATTGGGCCGTCAGGGAGTGGGCCATGGCAATGGGCCGTGATCTAATCCCGACAGCTAGCCCGAGACTCAAGTGGAAGGACTCACTAGAGTGGGGTCTTCCTCTTGAGACTCTAAGTCACGAAGAGGGTATTTTCTCTGCTACAAAGGCATGTAACAAAGCGATCGAAGGTTATGGTTCAACCGGACAAGACTTGTTCGAACCGAATAAACCCGATCGGCGCCAAAGCAACTCCGTCGCGTCGAGCAGAAAGCGACATCTCGTCGAAAGCGAGCACTCGGCCTTCTGAACATACATGGAAAAATAGCCGTTAGCGGAACTCCAACGGTAACTTCTCGTCATTGCTTGCGGTGAAAAGCAAAGCACCGTTTTACCTAGCCGTTGCGGTAAAAACTAGCCGTTTTGGGACTAAACCGTGCAGAGCCGCTTATACGGGACTATAAAGCACCCAAGCCGCCATGACCCACCCACTCTGTTCTCACGCCTTTCCTCTCTAAGCCCTAGTTCCAACCGCTGACATCAAGCGACCAAAACTCCATCACTAACCTTGCTCGTCGATCTGGGAACCGCTATGGCTAAGTTCACCGGCACTAGCTCGACCGAGGAGGACACGAAAGTCCGGGAGGAGGAGGGCCACATCGACACCCGTGGCTGGAGGTTGCCGGAGAGGAGGATACTCGGAGCACCGGAGGAGAATTTGTTAACCGAGCAGTTCGCCTTTGTTGGGTTGCGATCTCTGAAAGCGACTTCGTTGAGGCCTTCTTAAACATTAGCGGATTGGAGGTGGCGAACCTCAATCGAACAAAGCATCCTCCAGATGGCTGTCTTCGCTGGCGTGCGAAGGCTATCTGAGAATCGATCCACCGGTGGGCTGTTTCATTCACTATTATCTGATGACGAGGAGCAGCTCCGCGCTGCTGTTGAGGTGCTACTACCTCAAGCTCGGGGCCACCGCCGACGACGCCAGTACCCTCGCCCACCTCTGCTCGACTCAATGGGCGCGTGGTGGGTGAGGTGGTTCTACAACAAGCGGAGCGGCGACAGCAAGCTCATCTTCACCGGAAAGGCGCCGGCGAAGGGGACACCAATGCCTCGGCCGGAGATGAGTGCCGAGGACTGGTACGCGACAAGGAAGATCGCCTCCCTCGTGAGCCTTGGGCTCACGGGCAGGGAGATCATCCGGGACTTCACAGCGAACAGAATCTGCCCGCTGCGGAGAAGGTCCTATCCCTTCTACAAGATAGAGGGATGGGAAGACATCACAAGGGAGAGCACGGGTAAGTGCCTTTAAGACTCAACCTCTTCATTGATCGTTTCCTCCTAACAGAATTTAACGACTCCATCTGCTCGGGCAGAGATGCCAACCGACGCATGGGTGACCGAGCGGGTTGACGCCATGCTGAAGGCGGCGAAGAAAGACAGCGAGGTCACCGGCGAGGTGGCCTACACCTGTCCGAGAAACGTGCTCATCCGCACAGACGAGGTAAATCACTTATACCCAGCCCGTGTTGCTAGATTTCTGTTGTTGGTTTTAATCTTCGACGTTTGCTTCTCAAAATGCACAGGAGGACGGTGATCCTCGGAGGATCGTCGAAGATCTCTCTGGATCCGAGAAGGAGAAGCCGAAGAAGGGTAAGGCCAAAGCGGCCACAAAGCCCAAGGTGGCGGTGAGCGACCTTGGCTTCGCCAGCGCCATGGCGGCCGCCGCCGCCGAAGAAACCAATTGCGACGGACGGCGCGCCGGCGACCAAGCGGTAGCGGTCACCCAACAGAAGAGACCAAGCCCTCCCTCCTCGCCGAAAGCGAGCGACGAAGAGTAAAGACCATAGCCCTCGGGCTTAGGCGTTACACGCAAGCTCACCGGAGCCATATGGGCGGCTACAGCAGTCGCCGAGCAAAGGAGACTCGAGGAGGAGGTTGCGCGCAAGGAGAAACTCCTTGCGTTATGCTGCGAAGGAGTGCTCACTCACCGAGAGTGAGCTCATCGCCAACGCCCAAGGGCCAAAGCGAGAAGCCGCCAAGGAGCCCCCGAGGAAAAGGCGGAAAATTCTGGCGAAGAAGATCGGTCAAGCCCCCACGGCAGGTATGTAGAAATCGATCTTTGATTTTTCCAGCTCGACCGCATTAGACTTGACGATCAACTCGTTCATCACCGCCCAAGAAGAGACCGCCACAGACGATCGAGGAGGCGGTTGAGCGGTCCTTCTTGCCGAAACATCCGCATGGCGCTGTCATGCGGTGGATTTGGCGAGCCTCAGGACAAAATGGCGGCGTGGAGCTCGCTGCCGCGGCTCCAAAGCACGATCGACGCGCTCAAAGGCGCGGTGAAGCTACCGGAGGCGAAAGCAGCAATGGTGGCGCCCACGGACCTCGGGGCCAAGGCAATGGCTCGAGCGCGAAGCGAGACCGAGCGGCCCGTCTCGCCAGCACCGTCGCGAGGGCAGCTCACCCCGGCGGCGACGGATTCTCCGCCGAGCAAGGTGAGACCCACTGCCCGGAACAAGAAGAAGCCCCAGCGGCCGAAAGTGTCGTCTGCCGGTGGAAACAACAGCGCCGCCGAAGCGGAGGTAACTCGGCCTCGCCCAAGACGTTCTAAGCGGAAGAAGGAAGGGAAGGAAGGCCGGAGAGCGAAAGTGCCGCTGTCGCTCCCGCTCCCGGCGACGCGCTCTCAAGAAGAAGAAGGAAGCGCACAAAGCGGCGACGGCAAGAGCGCCGCCTCGTCCCGCCGACGGGGCTTCGTGGACGCATGCCTCGAGGACCGCTGCGTCGCGGATCAAACGCCGACAGCAAGGTAAACACCGAGGGCGAATTTTATTCAGCTTAGCCATATCATCGCAAGCGTAGTTAACTTGTTCTTCCTCTCGGGTCTTGAGGACACCATGGCGGAACTCGAGGATGGGGTCACCATCGAAGCAGACGCCGTCTTGGCATCCTCCGGAGCATCTTGAGGCGGGAGATCCCGGCGAGCACTCTGCTGCCCAGAGCCGAGCCGGTCAAGGCGAAAGCGAAGAAGCTCAAGGCCAAAGCCGACCAAGGAGAGGCATTCTCCGAGGCTCTCCTAAAGGAAGCCGAGGAGCTTCGCGTGCAAGCCGTGAAGGTGAGCACCACGGAGGAGATGCCGGGCCGCACGATGTGGCTTGAAGAGCAGCTTGCTGACGCGTCCCACTGGCGGAACCAGCTTGCGGAGGAAGCCCGAAGCTCAAAGCCCGGCTTCGCCCGGGAGGAAGCGGACATCCATGGGACTCGGGCTAAGATCTCAACCCATGGGCTTCACAGAGGAGATTGAGGAGATGCGGGATGGCGTGAGAGGCGATCACTGCGGAGAAGAGGGTCAAGGAGGCTGGGACGAGCGGCTCAAGACCGTCGGAAACAAGTTAGCTGGAGCGAGGCTCGACCTACCAGTGCGGGCCAAGACCGAAGAGGTCGAGGCTCTCCGTCTGAAGGCGACAGAGCAGCCAGAGCAGCGACAAGGAGGAAGCCGATCGTCTCCGAGCCGAGGCCGAGAGGGGTTCAAAGCCCAGGGAAGTCCTGCGGCTTTAGGAAGTGATCGAGTAGCTCAAGGAGCAACTCGCTTCTAGGTAGTCAGTAGGGTCAGAACCCGAGATGGACTTTGTACCGCAAATTTTGTGAATAAAGACTTACCCTTTTCCCCGCAAAGAGAGCAGCAAAAGGACAAGAACGAACAAAACTAAGAGAAAGCGTAACAAGCGCTAGGGAGTTTAAGAAACCGGTAGAGCGCTACGCCTAACTCCGGCTTCACAGCATCTCGCCGAAACACGAGTTTGCGAACCCGAGCAGTGCACAAGAGAAAGAGCGACACCCGGCCCAGTGCACGGACGATGCTCGAGAACCTAAGCTTGCGAACTTGAGCACGCGTAGGGAGAAAGAGCGACACCCGCATTTTGCTCGATTCGTTCCGTAGTCCGCTCGTTGACGTAAGTTAGGCGCCCGAGAGTAACCGAACAAGGAAAGTGCCTCGCCTGCGGAGGGCTTACGAGAGCGAGCTTTACCAAGTGGTCGCGCCGAGCGAAGAAGTGCCTCTCCGCCGCGAGGGCTTACGAGAGCAGATTTAGCCGCAAGGTGGAAAGGCCGTGTTACGCAACCACGAGTTTAGGAACTTGTCGAAACCAGACACGGTGGGAACAATCCTTAAGATTATGGAGCCAAGAGTTCGCAAGACCGGCACCATCAAGTGTTACCGAGAGAAAGTAGTTCGAGAAGACAACAAAGTGAAAAGGGCACAGAGGCGCCAAGATTCACCGAGAATTGGATTGAACTTTACATGGTGCCCGAGAGACTTGAACGAACTAAGGCGCAAAGTTTTACAAAAGCGCAAAGCTAAGCAAACACGTAAAAGACCTACACAAAGAACTTAATAAGCCGGTCGATATTCCAAGTCTTTGGTCGCCTCTCTCCCGTCCTCCATGGCCAGCGAAATGCCCGCAAGTAAAGAGAAACGACCAGTGAACGGGCCCTCCCAACGAGGAGTTAACTTGTTGGCATTGGACAAGTTCTCGACACGGGCGCAGAACGCAGGTCGCCCGCCTTCAAAGCCCTAGGTCGAATCGTCTTGGCACTGCGTCGGCGAAGATCTTTGCCGGTAGCGCCATTTCGACTTGTGCCCGATCGCGTGTGCCTTCGAGGAGATCGAGATCGAGGAGGCGCTTGCTCGCCGTCAACTAAGTTGACCGAGCTTCGTCTTGCGAGGCTAACCGAGTACTATTTCGGCGGCGTGATGGCTTCGCACCATAGACCGCTTGGAAAGGAGTTTCTGCCGCCTACCGTCAGAAAGCGAATCGCCCAGAGGACGGAAGGAACTTGCCAACCCAGCCTTCCTGTTTCGCCGAGAGCAAAAATACCCGCCGCTTGATACCCGGACTATTCGTCTGCTAGCTCGCCGATCGCTCCATTGCTCGTGGATGTGCCACGAGGCGAACAGACCTTGGTGCCCAAATTGTTCGCAGATTCTCGAATAGCTCGCTTCAATCTGGTACAGTATCTCGTGATCGCCTTATGGGGAATCCCGGCCGCGTGACCACGTTGCTTTTGAAAAAGCGAATACCGTTTTGGCGTGAAGAGACGACACGTGCTCGCTCAATCCACTTTGTAAAACCGTCTATGGCGACGAGCGGTGTGTATAGCCCTTGTACCCTTAGGAATGGGCCGAAAGCGTATCCTGCACCCCATGTGGAAAAAGGCCAAGATAGGGGATTGTTTGGAGCTCTTGGGCGGGCTTGTGTGCCTTCAAGGCGTAAAATTGGCAAGCCTTGCACTTAGTCACGATGTCCCGCATCTTGTAACGCAAAGAGGCCAATAATAGCCCATGCGAAACGCTTTGTCGCACCGTAGTTCGAAGGAGGCGTGGTTGCCACAGCACCTCGCCTATGTTCCTAAGAAGGAACACACCCTCCGCTGCGAGATGCACTTGGAGAGAACTCCCGAGCACCTCGACGGTAAAGGATGCCGCCCACAAGCTTGTATGGAGCAAAGACGCCTTGTAAGCCGGGAACGCCGCTTGCTGTCGTCGGCGTGGTCCCATTCGCAAGGTACCGGACAAATGGCGTTGTCAAATTGCGGCACTGCCGATAACGGAGACAGCACCACTGCTCTGTTGCCTCGTCCCGAGACGTGATTGAGGGCTTGTGAAGGTGCTCGACGAGCACCCACGGAAAGCAGAGTTCGCGTGAGATCCATACTTGATAGTTGGTCGGCCAGAAGTTGTCCTTCCTAGGCACGAAGAGCACGAAAAATCGAAAATGCCGCCCAACTTCCTCACTTCAACCGTATCGCGCCATTGAGTCATCGCAAAGACCGACATTCTTTGTTAACTCGATTGATGACCACCGTGAATCTCCTTCGCGGTACCGTTGGACACCAAGCGACTTTGCACGCTTAGTCCCGCGAGAGGGCTCAGACTCTGCGGCGTTGTTAGTCGCCGCAAAGTGTAGTTGGATAGAAAATGGAGTTGATCTCCATGAGGAGATGAGAACAAAACCAGCCCGAAGTTTCAAAGGCGCGAGCCATCGAAAAACATGGTCCGTGAGGGTTCATCAAAGTTGCTCGGAGCTTCTCGGATTTGAGCGGTAAGTCCATTCAATGACAAAGTCGGCTAGGACTGTGGACTTAATAGCGATTCGGCAAATAATAATGATCAAACTCGCTAGTTCCATTGCCCACTTAGCTATACGTCCGCTAGACTCCTTGTTCCGTAGGATTTCTCCCTGCAGGGAACGTGGTCGGGACCAGATTTGATGCGCTCGAAGTAGTGGCATAAGCTTCCCGGAGGACATGAGCAAGGCATAGAGGAGCTTCGACCTCGTGGTAACGCCTTTGATCCGCGGAAGTACTCGCCACGTAATAGATTGGTCGCCGAGGCCTTTCCTTTCGACCGCCAAGACGCGCCACCGCTTGTGGCGCAACCTAGGTACAAGAGGAGCCGCCGCCATGCCGCGGGTAGTCAAGACGGAGGATTGGACAGTATCGCTCAGATCCTCGAAGGATCTATCGCTTCTTCGTCCACTCGAAACCATTGTGCTTACAAGCAGGCCTTAAAAAGGGCAGTAAATGCGCTCGTCCTTTTGACGGAAATAAACTCGCTAGAGCAACCATCCGCCAAATGAGGCTTTGTACTTCCTTTACGGTAGTTGAGCCGCGATATTTTCAATGGCCTCGATTTTTCGTGGTTGGCGTAAATACCTTGCGAGCCAATGACATAATCGAGCAACATTCCGTGATCGAACACCAAAGGTACACTTCTCTCGATTTAATTTTATTCGCGTTCGTGAGATTATGAAAAGTCTCTCGCCTGTGTCTTTTACATGATCCGAGCATACTTGCACTTTACAACTATGTCGCCGACATAGACCTCCGTGTTTTTCCACATTGCTCGAGAAGGTCTTCCATTGTTACCGAACGTGGCACCAAAGATTGCACGTGCATCGAAAGACATGGTCAGATAGCGTAAAGTGCCGAAGGGTGATGAAGGCGCTTCTTCCTCCTGGGAGATGCTTATTTGTGGTAACCGAGTAAGCATCTAAAAACTCGGGAGTCAAGATCCGCAATGATCGACCACCGGTCAATACGAGGGTAGGGAAATTGTCCTTAGGACAAGCAATTGCTCGTGTCAAGCAGTGATCGACACATCCTCCACTTGCCGCCTTTCTTCTTTACAATGACAGGTTGGCTAACCACTTGGTGTGATCAACCTCATGGATGAACCCAAAGAATGAAAGCGCTTTGCTGTCGATCTTTGATGATCCCCTGCTTGAATTCAAAGCGACTAAGCTTCGGGCGATTAGGCTTTGTCCCACGGACAGCCGCTTTGTGCTCGACATTCTCTTGGGACTCCGGCATGTCGATGGCTCCTGTGCTAATACATCCGCATTGGGTTCGAGGAAGGCAATGAGCTCGCTTCCTATTTGGGGTCCAGATTGACCCCGCTGAACTCGCCTTGAAGTATCGCTGTTTACGCGGACTTCTTCGCTTTCTCCCCGGCCAAGGGAGACTCTAGGGTGCGCATTTGGTCGCTGAACTGGACCGCTGGGCATGAAGCTCGGGTCGATCAGGCAAGGGATCGCCGTCACAATCCAAAGGCAGCCTTTAGTTGCCCTTGACCGTGATCACGCCGTTAGGTCCCTGTGAGATTCACGCAATGGTAAGCGTGGCGGATACGGCCATAAACTTACCGAGAGATGGCTCGCCTAAGATTGCGCTAGACGCCGACGGAAGTCGACCACATCGAAGTGATCAACTCGTCCGAAGTTGCTTTGGCTGTCAAGGTGACAGAAGAACAACTCCGCCTCTAACGGTTTGATGTTTTCTCCCTAACAATTCCGTAGAAGGGCATTATGATTTCCTTCAGCCTTGGAGCGAGGGATTTGCATCTCGCCCAAGACTTTAGCAAAAGCAAGTCCAAAGCGCCCCGCCGCTCTACTAAGACACGGCCAATCTCGCGCTGTCGATGGCTCCGGGCGACCACCGCCGGGAGCCACGAGGCTTGGTCATCCCAATGGGCAATCCTCCTAGAGAAGGAGATGGAGACCTCACCACTTCATCGATTCAGCCGAGGTTTTGCCTTTTCGACGCTAGGACCTCCCGAGCAGCCTTCCTTGAGGTGCACCAAAGGTGTAAGCCGAGGAGTCACAAAATGACGGCGATATGGTTCACTGCTCGTGATATTCGCCATCATCTTCCCGATCACCATCGCCGGTTTACGCTATTCCTTACCGCATCACCATGTTCGGACAGGTGGGCATTGGCCCTGCTGCTGTAGAAATCTTCGAGCTTTGCGCCCCAAGTTCTACAAAGGCGATATCATGTCTGTAGAGGTCATGGAACTTGCAAAATCGGTCGCCGGACCTTTCTTGCCTTGTCCGCCTCCCCTCGAGCGGCTTTTTGCCCTTGTAATTATTGTTGGGCTTCTTCGCCTGTCTCTGAGGAGGTGCGCGATCCATACCGCGACGGTATTGTTCGTGATCACCTTTGTTCTTCTTCTTCGGGACTTCTGTCACCGTGAACATTGTCACGCCGCCTTCTTCTTCTCATCCACACCAGTCGGGCGGGCACTCCTTGTCGAACGCTTTAGATCAACGCGCAACTTCCGCGCTGGCATAGCGTCACCGCCTTGAATAAGTCGTTGGCGGTCCAGTCTCATTGATCTCGAGATCTCGGTGATACGCCGTCATGACTCCGCTTTTGAAGGCGCGGACAACAGATTCATCCGAGATGTTCGGATCGTGGTTATGGATCTTAATGAAACGCTTCACGGTTATGAGGGTCTCCCTGCTCATCTCGATCATCCGTGCAGATCATCCTCCTTGCCTGCACGCACGTAACGCCTCCGAAATTAGCAATCGAAGCGCCACAAAGCCGGGTTCCATGAGCCGATGGAACCTCTTGCCGATTGAATGCCCACGTCCGAAAGCAAAGACCCTCAAGGACACGGAGGTAATTAGCCATAACGAGCTCACACCCCGCCGCCATGATGGTCAGAAGGAGATGGAAAGGAATTCTCCGGTTCTGAGTCCCATTGTACTCTCCATGTGACTGGCTTGAATTTTGAGGGCCACCGGACACTCCAAGCTCGCCGGAGAAAGCCCCGCAGCCTCGCAGCATATGACCGCCACCTTCCCGCAGAACCTAGTCTTGAGAAGACGTTGGTCCTGCGCGCGGAGGAACTCCCCGCTGAACGGATGACTCTACCGAGAAACTCTCTCCGGACAATCCACCACGCCCTTCCTCAGGGTTGCGACGACGCCATCACGGGGACCGTCTGCGACTATCGCGCGCGCTTGCCCCTCGTGGTCGCGATGACTACGAGGATCGGGCAAGCGACGGCACCACGGTAGCCCGCCATGGACAAGTGATCCTTCGATGGTGACGGGTCACGCGATCGATCGAGCTGTCCAATCATTCCGGCATTGGGCTGCGCGCCGAGGAGTTGTTGACTTCTCCTAGAGACTTTAGGCCTTCAACGCCGCTTAGGTTAGTCGCGAAAGACGCCCACGCGGCGCAGATCAGCTTGATTGGTGGATCTAAGGACCGCGCCATAGCCTCGAGCCGCTCCCGATTTTGATCTATGGGTCCCGGATCTCGAACCATCCGCTTCCGCCCGATCGAGTCCGTCACGCTGGGAATTGACCCAACAGAGAAGCTTCGCCGAGACTTAGCGCCAAGACGCGAGGCGGGTCGCGACGCTGCCGCCATAACCGGCCGCTAAACCGCAAGTTAAGGTTTGATTGATGGAATCGCCGAGGTCATGGCGCACGACGCCTTGCTCGCGAAAGCGCACCACGCACTGCCTTGATGCCGAGCAGAAGACCGCTCGACCGCCAGCCGCCACAGCAACGGCAGATCCTCAGAGGTTCCTACATCGCCATGTTAATGCGCGGGGCCATGCGGGTATGCTAGACGGTGTCATCGATGTGTTCCACCGTGGAATCTACCGACATAGCCTTGGAATCGATAAATCTAAACCGTCAGAAAGATCATCGGGCCAGAGTCGCTGCCGATGACGGAGTGCGATTCGAGGCTATTCGCCATGTAGGCGTAGATATTCCGCCTCGGATGCGAAAGTGTTCGAGACCGAACAGACGATCCGAATCGACAGGATGAGACATCCCGCCCTCCGAGTCGAGCCCTCAGAAGTATCTCAGATCGCTGATGGAGTTCGACATGCTCGACCAAGGTCCCCACTGACGGCGCCCACTTGCCGACGGTTGGGATATCGACCCAAGTCAACCAAGGTTCTTCAAAGAGGAGATAGGAGACACCAACAACCACTAACAAAGAACGAACAGAGATGTGGGGTTTTATCCTCGGTTCAGCCTCTCGGGAGAGATAATAGCCCTACGCCCACTTTCTTTATATCAAAGAGGATTACATGGTGGAACTCGACGAGATCAGCAGGTCTCATGAGTAGTATGCGAAAAAATCTATCTCGCTAAGGGGTCCTAAGCTAGATGTCGAGATGTAAAACTCAATGCCGTGGATCCTCAAACGCCGTAGGGCCTCGTTTATATAGTGCGAGCAAACCGATCTACCGAGGAATATCGGGCCGCTAACCACGAGATCGTGAACGAACTCAAGACATGCCAAGTATATCCCGAGGTAGATAAGGTAAACCCTAATCTTGGGGATCACGACTCCTAATCCAAATCGAAACCACGTCCCGTCTTCACGTAGTTGCAGTAACTCGCTCGAGTCTGGACTCAAACAGGAATCCTAGGCTATTACGCACCGTGCTGCCCATGAAGCTGTTTCGGCAGATGCACATGGCTCGATAGAACCCTCCCTGTGAGCCGGGCCCGGTAGGTCGCTCGATTGGGCCGTCTGGAGCGGGCCATGGCAATGGGTCGGATCTAATCCCCGACAAGACGGTGTCGCTTTTTTCTCTACGCACGCGTCTGAAGTTCGTGTTTAGGTTCTCGAGCATCGTCTGCACGGGCTAGGTGTCGCTTTTCTCTTGCGCGACTGCTCGGGTTCGCAAACTCGTGTTTCCGAGCAGATGCACAACGGGCCGAGTTAGGCTAAGCGCCCACCGGTTTTCTTAAACTTCCTAGCTGCTCGCTCTTAGTTTCGCTCTGCTTTGTCTTTTTGTCGCTTTTCTTTGCAGGAAAGGGTAAGTCTTTATTAACAAAATCGCAGGTACAAAGGTCCCTCTCAAGTTACAATTTCTCAACACCTTGAAGCGAGTTGCTCCCCAGCTCCTCGACAACTTCCTTGAGGCGCAGACTCCCTTGGGCTTTGAACCCTCTCCGCCTCACTGAGACGATCGGCTTCCTCCTTGTCCTCGGCCTGCTCCGCTTCTTTCGCAGACGGAGAGCCTCGACCTCTTGGTCTTGGCCAGCACTGGTCGGTCGAGCCTCGCCCGCTAACTCGGCCTGCCGACGGTCTTGAGCTGCCTGCCCAGCCTCCTTGACCTTCTTTCTCCATGTGATCGCTCACCGCCATCCCACAGATCTCCTCAATCTCTTCTCGTGAAGCCCACAGGTTGAGATTTTAGCCTCGAGTCCCGCTGGATGTCTCGCTTCCTCCTAGCGAAGCCGGGCCTTGAGCTTTGCCAGCTGGCGCATGGAAACTGGTTCACCGCTGGGCATTACAAGTGCTTCTTCAAGCCACTTCATGCGCCCGCTTCTGCTCACAGCCACGGCTCAAGGCCAAGCTCCTCGGCCCTTTATAAGGGCCTCAGAGAACACTCTTGGATGTTTTGAGCTTCTGAGCTGCTTTCAAATCAGGCTCCCGGCGGCAGCAGAGTGTTCGCCTCGATCCCTCGTCTCGAGATGCTCCTGAGGATACAAGACGGCGTCTGCTCGATGGTGACGCCCATCCTCGAAGTTCCGCCATGGTA